>CAKNXH010068795.1:0-33026 GCA_932178445.1 Andricus quercusramuli
CCCAGACTTTTCGGAGGAGATGCGTTTCTTACACCGGGTGCATTGGTGCAATCTCGTGTCTTCGAGGACCTTACTTCAGAGACCCTAAAGTACTGTAAAACCCAGAATTTCTCAGAGAAAATGTGTTTTACACCTGGTGCATTGGTTCAATCTTGTGTCTCCGAGGATCTTACTCCAGAAGCACTAAAGTACTTTAAAAATCAGATTTCCCCGGAGGAGATGTTTCTCTTACACATGTTGCTTTGGTTCAATCTCGTGTCTTCGAGGATCTTACTCCAGGACCCTAAAGTACTGTAAACCCCAGACTTCCCCGGAGAAGATGTGTTTTCTACGTCTGGTGCATTGGTTGAATCTCTTGTCTTCAAGGCGCTTACTCTAGGGACTCTGAAGTACTGTAGAAAATCAGATTTCCCCGGAGAAGATGTGTTTCTTACACCTGGTGCATTGGTTCAATCTCGTGTCTCCGAGGAACTTACGCCAGGGTCCCTAATGTACTGTTAAACCCAGACTTCCCCGGAGAAGATGTGATTTTCACACCTGGGGCATTGGTTTAATCTCGTGTCCTCGAGGAACCCGCAGTAGGTGCAATGTTTTGACATGGTTAGCATAATTTTCTCGAAGAAGATATTGTTTGCATACCTGGTGCAAGGGAGTGATGTCCTGAGGGTGATTTACACGAGCGCAATTCATCACTGGTAGTCAAACTTAGTCCAAAATTAGTTTGTAGATATGTTTGTAGAATTTCCGTATGGAATTTCCACATGGAATTTCCGTAGAACGCTTTGCGTAGAGTTTTTTCACGTGGGATAATCAATCATCGGAATTCTTACATCAAAAAACCCCAGAGAGAATACCTTCTGCTTTAGAGGCCGTGGCGACTTTTGAGAGCTGTCACATTAATTGTCATAAAGAGCTATATTTGCATATAATGCAGAAGGAAAAGAGCACGAGACATTGTTCATGGATCACTTTACATCGCGATGATCCGAAAGAGGAAAATCACTATGCAATGTTCGAGAATCTTTAATTTTTCAGATAAGAATACTTTACGTTAGAGTAAGCATTACGCGTTTCGAATTCACGGGTCGGCACTCGAACCGATAAGCAATATCACTTTGAAGAAATGTACAGTGTCGAATTGGGTCTCAGAAAGAGGTCACCAGTGCCCGGCACGAAAGTCTAAACGGAGCTCGTGACAAAATGCTGGTTACTGCCCAGCTGTGTTGCCAGATTGGTCAAACATTTATTACCGTACAAGGCTCTGTAAATTAATCGTACAATTACCCCACTACTCAATTTACCATAACAAAATAAAATCGTACTCGATCGAAATTTCCGTACAATGAAAGTTCTTTGTTGTACGGCAATCTTAAGTCGTTTATTACTCAAAATTACCGTATATGTGCGATAATTACCGTACGTCTGGCAATACTGCTGCCCAGCCAAGCTCAGCGATCTACCATAACAAAAACACTACCCCTTCACGCCCGTGGTCGCAACGTCTAGATTGGCAGAAAATATAGAAAGTTACTGCTCTGAAAAATAGCTGCAGGGACACGCTCTCAAAATAATCGCAAACCTTAATAGGAATAGTAAAACTTTTTCAATTATAAACTTATTTTCTATATTTACTATATCAAATTATATAGTTATTGAAGAATGGATGTAATGGTAAATCCTTTGTTTTATTAACCTCTGGGAATATAAGCTCAATTATTGTATACTTTTGTCACTAGAAAAAACGCAAGCCGAGAAGTTGCGACGCAGTTAAGTGTCCCCCGCGGAGTAGATTAAGAAGTCACATAATTGTCCAAGAATTAATTACTGGAAGTGTCCGCCATCTTGGATTTTGTGTTTTCGTCGATTTAAACGCGTAGTTTGCATTTTTCGATAAAAGAGGTGAGTGACAAATTTTTAGAAAATTTGATTCTCTACTATTTAGTATACGTGTATAATAAATTCGGTATACATGTACACGAAATTTAGTATACGCATATACTAAATTCAGTATACGCCTAAGCAAAGGACCGTCTTTCTTAATCTGAACCTTTCTACAATGATCGCGAGTGATATTTTGTCATTGAATTTTATTGGATGAATACTTATTTGTTGTGTTCCTAACTGAAAAATCACGATTACTGGAACATATACCTTAAATGTGAATTGCATTTTAAATTTCACTTGAATAAAATAAAAATTCAGGATAGCAAGTTTCGTTCAATTAACATAACCTAATATATCTAACGACTTCTTCAGTTTTTATCTTACTTTTTTAAATTTCACATACAAAGCTTCGAAATTTTCAAATAATAATATTGTAAAGCTACATCACGTAAGAACTCAAACAAATGAAGCAGCATGCGAACCTGCCACCGGCCACGTTGCGTGATCCGCGTAAATCGAAACGCGCTTGCGCAGCTGAATATAGTAAACACGTATATGAATTTGAGTACACAGAAACTATGAAATTCATATACGTAAAAGAAACTTACTGTACGCTTAATAAATTTAGTATACATATAAGTTCATAAAAGAAATTGAGTATACGTAAGTATACTAAAATTACAAAGAGTAATGAATTTAGTAAACATATAAAAAATTGAATATGCCCGCGTATACTAAAATTGCAAACATTTCTAACAGTGCATATATTGTGTGGCAAGTTCTTAGCCCGCGGTTTTTCTGTTTCTCACATCGAATTTGATCTGACGTCATTGGGCTATATGATATAGATGAAAGTGGCGACAAGAGTCAACTATAGCTTCCAGACAAATGCTTTTTTATTGTGGCATGATAGCGAGTTTGAATATATGAAGATTTGACATAATGACGTTACGAAACTTGTATAAGTTTCCACATCAGATTAAAAAGTAATCTAAAAAATACGTTATTTTGTATATAAAACAGTAAATGAATCAAATTAAAAATAATAAAACTTCCAATTATCTGATTGTTGACCATTGCTGTTTAAGAAAGATACATTCACTTAGTTAAAAACAAGCAAAAAAAATTGTAGTGCGAGTGCTCGTATAAATGTCACTGAGAAAAAAATGCTTTCCAAATTTGAATGTAAATAAAAAATCCATGATTTGATTGCTTTTTGGAGTAGCCTGTTGATATACAGAAATGGTTATAACCAGATTTTGTCATTTGGAGGTTATCATTATTTCGAAGTGAAATGAATAATAAACAAAAAGATAAAAAAAGTTCAGCTGAAACTTAAATAAAAGTTTGAAATGAAACCAATACAAAATACTTATATTGGATTTTTTTCTAAGAAATGTGAAATTTAACAAATTATTTTGTTGCGAGAGCAGAGCAACACTTCGACTCCACTTTAGATACACGAGCACTGACAGAACTGTATCAGATAGAGTAGTAGAGTACGCAATCTCAGAGAAATCAGGGGTGTACATAAGGGTGGTCAAAAAATGCATTGGAATTTTTTTTTTTCAATTTTTATGGGGACACCCCAGAAATTTGTTCGAATCTACACAAGAACGAATCTATTTTTTTTTATGATATTTAGAGGTGCCGCAAATCCCATAAAGTTTAACACGTATTTCCCATAAGGAAAAAAGGAGTTTATGTAAATCTTATTCAGAACCCTCAATATTATCTCAATCGAGTTGAAACTCAACATTTCTCTTCACAATAAGCCGTAGTATACGAATAAAATATCACTTTTTAGAAATCAAAATCATAAGTCTGTTTTATAGGGTCCGAAAGAAACCCCATAAGTAAAAAAATGGGTTTTGCCAGTTTTTCGCGCTAATTATGACTTTTTCTGTGGGTTTTTCCGTGAAAATTGTTTCCGGCATACGAAAGACCACTGCATACTGATAATTAGGTGTTCACATACATTTTTTAAACAATTTATTATTGTTTTTAGCAATTTTCTCATAGAATAGAGTTAGAAAGACGCGTTTTTTTTTAAATTTCCCACTTATTGTCCAATTTTCAATTAGAGGGAAGTGATACTTTATCAATGTTAACAGGAGTGATTGTTTGTATAATCTATTATTAATGTTAATAATATTCTCTTAGAAAAATGCTACAAAATTGCAGTTTAAAAAAATTTACTTTTTGTCAAATTTTCAATTAAGATAAGTTGAATAATTAACTAGAGTGAAGTAAATTAATTGTTTAAACGATTTTTTGTTACTATTATTAACATTATATTTGAATAATGCTAGAAAGATGCGGTTTTTTTCTGAAATTTCTAGCCTTTTGTCCAATTTTCAATCGGAGTGAACTAATGATGAATTCATGTTAACAAATAATTGTTAAAACAATTTATTATTATTGTTCATAATATTATATTTACTTAATTGGTAGAATATTGGGGTTTTTTCTGAAATTTTTAACTGTTGTCTATTTTCCATTAGGCGCGACTTAATAATTGATTATATTCAGCATAAATAATTGTTTAAACAAATTATTATTGTTTATGACTATCTCCATCTATATCAGTGCCCGATAGTTGCAGTTTTTCGGCAATTTTTACCTTTCTGTCCTTTTTTTTCACTTAGTGAGGTAGTAATTGATTAAAGTTAACAAAAAAGTTGTTGAAACAATTTGAAATTGTTTATAACTATCTTTTCTTATACAAGTGCTAGAAAGTGGCGGTTTTTTCTAAAATCTTTAACTTTGCATCGCCCTTTTATTTATGAACAAATAATAAGTCAACCACAATAAAAATGATTTTTCGAATGGTATTGTTGTTTAAAGTGAATTATTTTTGCTCTTTTCCCGATACCTAAAAAAATTAATTTAACACTAGAAGTACCAGGCTGGGTCAATTGGCCCCTTTCGATTTTTAAAGTGGTAAATCTTCGCAGCGGTTGCTTGCAGAGATATGGAGTTTTGTGACTTCTAATTATTTATAAATAGGAGTATTTGACAATTTTTCGGGAAATATTGGATGCGCACTTTTAAAAAAATCGAGGTTTATAGTCTGTTACCAGCAGGGGTCAACTGACCCCTATCGCGTTATGGCTGGTATTTCATCACAAAACATTTTAGATTTCGCAAAAAAATTGGTCATTTTCATGGAATAATGTTAAAAATGTGAATTTGTTTACAAATATTGTTTAAATAATCACTAGTTGTTGCTAATTTGAAAAAATGACAGCAAGAAGTATATCCAGGAATTTGATGTTGTTGGACTGGTAGAGACGTGGGTAGAAAGAAAGGAATGGGATAAAATAGAGCCAAAGCTACCAAGGGGGTATAGGTGGAGGCTTCAGGAGGCGGTCAGAGTGAAGAAGAAAGGAAGGGCCAGTGGGGGAATTACAACCGGGGTTAGAGATAGATTAGAGGAAAAAGTTCATGGAGAGGAAGAGGGGGAGGGAGTGCAAATGAGGGAAGTAAAAATAGGGGGGATAAAGTGTAAGTTTGTGACAGTGTACAACAAGGATGGGATGGAAAGAATTAAAGAAAGAGTGGAAGACCTGCTGGGCGAAAGAGAAGAGGGTATGGTGGTATTGGGTGGGGACTTTAATGCGAGAATGGGGAGCAAAGGGGGAATTTACAGGGAAGGGGAGAGCTTCGAGAGGAAATCGAAGGATAATGTAATAAATAAGGAGGGGGAGATTCTAAGGGACTGGATGGAGGATAGAGGGTGGGCAGTGGCGAATGGTATGGCAAATGGGGACGAAGAGGGAGAATACACATATGTAAGTAAGGTGGGGGTATCGGTGATAGATTATCTGGTCATGAATATGCAAGGATGGGAGGAAACGGAAAAATTCACAGTAGAGGGGAGGGTGGAATCAGACCATCAGCCATTGAGTCTGTGGATAAGAGGTGAGGGTGGCGGAAGACAAGGCAGGGAAGAAGTCTCGATAGGGGAGAGGGTGACCTGGACGAGGGAGGCGGAGGAGAAGTATCAAGAGGAGCTAGGAAAGGTACGCTTTGGAGGGGAGTCGGTGGAAGAGATATGGGATGATCTGAAAGAGAAGGTGAAAGCTTGTGTGCAAAAGAAGGTATTTAGAAAGAAGAAGAAGGGAATGGTGAAGCTGTAGTGGGATAGGGAATGTAAAAAGATGAAGAGGAAGGTGAAGAGGAAGTACAAGAAGTGGAAAGAGGGTAATGCGAGAAGGGAGGAGTACGTAGAAATGAGGAAGGGGTTTAGATTGGTGTGTAAGAAGAAAGAACAAGAAAAGGAGAAAGATCTGGAAGAGGAGTTAGCAAATGTTAAGACAGAAGGGGACGTTTGGAAGATAATAAATAGGTTTAGGAAGCGTAGGGTGGGGGTTAGCGAGAAGATAGGGAGTGAGGAGTGGAGAGAGTTTTTCAAAGAATCATTCCAGGGCTCGGATTCAAGGAAGAAGGATGGGGGAAGTAGAAGAACGGGGGAGGCAGAGATGAAGAAGTTGGATGACGAAGAGATAGAGAAGCAGATAAGGAAGTTGAACAGGTCAAAAGCAGCAGGGCTGGATGGGGTAGAGAACGAAGCATGGCTGTTTAGTACACAAGAGGTTAGGGAGAGGCTGAAGGAGGTAGTGAAGAAAGTATGGAGGGGCGAGGGATTCCCAGGAGGTTGGAGAGAAGGGCTAATAGTGCCACTGTATAAGAAAGGGGATAGAGATAGGCAGGAAAATTATAGAGGGATTACGCTAATGAATACGGCGTATATGGTATACGCGATGGTGGTGGCAGAAAGACTGCGGAAGGATGTCGAGGGGAAAGGAATATTGCCGGAGACGCAGGCGGGATTAAGGGCGGGTAGGAGTACTATCGACAATATGTACGTGATGCAGCACGTGGTGGATAGAGAATTAGCGAAGAAAGGGACGAGAGTGTACGCGTTTTTTATGGATCTCAAAGCCGCGTTTCCATCGGTGGATAGGGGGAGGTTGTGGGAGGCAATGGAGGATAGGGGAGTAGAGAGAGGCCTAACTGAAAGAGTAAGGGAGATATATGAAGAGACCAAAGACAAGGTAAGAGGAGGGGAGGGGATTTCCGAGGGATTCTGGATGGATAGGGGTCTAAGGCAAGGGTGTCCACTTAGCCCAACGCTTTTTGCGATTTTAATTGCGGATATGGAAAGTAAGCTGGAGGCCGGGGTGGTAGGAGGAGTAAGGATAGAAGGGGTTAGAATTTGGTCACTAGCGTATGCAGATGACATAGTGTTGCTGGCAACCAGCGAGGAGGCCTTAAAGGAGATGATGAAGAGGTTGAGAATATACCTGGATAAGAAGGGGTTAGAGCTGAGTGCGGAAAAGTCCAAGGTTATGGTGTTTAGAAAAGGAGGGGGAAGGAATAAGGGAGGAGAGTGGAAGTGGAAGGGAAAGGAGGTACAGGAGGTGAAAGAGTTTGTGTACCTGGGCTTCGTGTTTCGAAGGAATGGGGGAGTGGATGTTCACATAAAAGAGAGAGTGAGGAGGGCAAATGTGGTGATGAGGCAGGTGTGGGGGTTGGGAATGAAGTTATTCGCAGATGACTTTGAAAGGAGAATGAAATTGTTTGATTCACTAGTGATGAGTGTGCTATTGTATGGGGTAGAGGTGTGGGGGTGGAAGGAAAGTGAAGAGGTAAATAGAACGCAGGAGAGGTATGTAAAGTGGACCCTGGGGTTGACAAGGAACAGGTTAGGGAGTGTTGGTGGGAGAAGGAGAACAGGGGGGGGGGAAGATGGAGGCGGAGAGGGAACGGTATTTTAGCATGAATGGATTGCAGATGGATGAAGTGAGATGGATGCACGAGGAAGGAAGGAAGGTTTATGAATTGGTTAAGCAAAACAGCATGGAGAGAGAGAAGACAGAAGGGGAAGAGAGAATAAGAGAGTCAAGATTTAACGGGAACTATGTGTGGATTATGCCAAGGGCAAGAGCGCAATATTTGTGTGTGAAAGGAGAGAAAGGAAGTCAGGAACTTATAGCGAGGGTGAGGTGTGGGTGTATGGAGGGTTTCAATAGGTTTTGGCTCTCTCGAGAGAAGAGGATGTGTGAACTGTGCGGAAAGGGGGATGCAAGAGTGGAGCACTGGCTGGAGGAGTGCGGGGAGGTGGAAAGAAGTGAGATAAGCATGGAGGCATTGTTGCATGAAAAGGGGGAAAAAAAGGGCAGTAGCATGGGTGAAGGGAGTGGTGGGTAAGATGGAGATGAAGAGGAGGAAGGAGGAAGAGGAGTGGAGAAGAAAAGATTGTAAATAGGAGAGAAAGTAGATATAAGTAAGATGTAAATATTGTAAATAGTAGATAAGTAATAGGTATTAGCTGCGAAAACAGAGGTTGGCAAGCGAGGCAATGCGAAAAAGTAGGGACATGCGAACGAGGCGAGGCGAAGCAAAGAAGGCAAGGCGATACGAGCATGCGGCTTAGAGATAAGGAATGGATGGATGTTAGTTTTTAAGGGTTAGTTTTAAGGAAATTCTGTAAAAAATGGATGTGCAAGCAAGTCAATTTTTTAAGGCCAGCAGGCTGAAAAATAAACGTTTATCTATCTATCTTTTTTTAGATATTCATAATTAGGCCCACATTTCTCTCATATTCTATATAAAAACTGTGAATTTCAAACAACTAATTATGGCGAATCACAGAAAATGCCTTTTGTTCATTAATTTGTTTAAAACATAAGAAAATTTTTTTTTCTTACTCTAACCTACTGAAAACTATTTCTAGATAGTAATTACACTGACTGAAGCTCTTCTTTAGTCAATTCGCAGATCTCACATAAAAAGGTACATCAGAAAATCGTTGTTCAAACAACTTTTTTCTTAACTTTAATTAATTACTACCCCACTAAGTGAAAAAAAGGACAGAAAGGTAAAAATTGCCGAAAAACTGCAACTATCGGGCACTGATATAGATTACGATAGTTATAAACAATAATAATAAGTTTAAACAATTATTTTTGCTAAATCTAATTAATTATCACGTCACGCACAATGAAAAATAGACAAACAGTTGAAAATTCCAGAAAAAGCCGCAACATTCTACCAATTAAGCAAAGAGAATATTATTAACAATGATAATAAATTATTTAAACAATTATTTTGTTAAGTTGAATTCATTATTACTTCACTCTAAGTAAAAATTGAACAAAAAGCCAGAAATGTCAGAAAAAACCGCATCTTTCTAGCATTATTCAACTATAACACAGCTCCACAAAAAAAATCAAGAAAATTAACCCTGGAGTCTAACTATGTCTATCATATGTTTTCGGGGTCGCTGAATCCAAATTCGGGGTCGATTTGACCCCATCACGTCAGGATTTTCCATAACCTTAAAGTACAGGCTCAAAAACCCAATGAATCCACTATCCATCGACCACTCTATCCCAATAACCCCATAACACCTTACCCCTTAACCTCTTAGACCCATAAACCCTTGATCTTTCAAACCCATAACCCCATAACCTCAAAATGCCAAAAACCAAAAACCCCTAAACCTGGTAAAAAAAGACATATGCGTGTTGAAGCCCTGGAACACAGTATGTTCGAGCCATGCCTGCTTCTTGAGCCGTAAACCCACATTCTTCAATAACCTTATAAATCCGAAACCCTATAACCCGGTGAGAACGAGTGTTTCTTTGGAAGAACCTACGTTTTGCGAAACCCAGGAACAACGACGAGGACGTAGTAGGCTTCCGTTCCATTTGGGGTGCTTTATTAACAGGGGATCCGACCCCTTGAAACTTAAACTTGTTTCGTGTGTTTGCCATGACGGTATACACGCCGTTATCCAGGGTCTCTGCCGGATCACGGAGTAACTCCGTTGCCCATCGCGAACTAAGTGGAGATGCCCTGGATTGCAAAAACATGAATAAGTAGTGCAGTAATGATGTCCGAAAATTTGACTTATAATAGTTCGTACATAAGGCTATTCTCACCAGGTTATGGGGTTTCGGAGTTATAGGGTTATTAAAGAATGCATATGTCTCTTTTTACCGGGTTTGGTGGTTTTAGGTTCATGGTATTTTGAGGTTATGGGGTTAATGGGTTATGGGTTCAGGGGTTTGAGGGGTTATGGGGTTATTGGGATTGAGTGGTCAATGGATAGAGAATTTATTGGGGTTGTGGACATATTTTTTAAGGTTATGGAAAATCCTGACGTGATGGGGTTAAATGGACCACGAATTTGGATTCAGCGACCCCAAAAATAGATGATAGACATAGTCAGACTCCAGGGGTAATTTTCTCGATTTTTTTTGTGGAGCTGTGTAATATTAATAATAGTAATAACAAATTGTTCAAACAATCAATTTACTTGACTCTAGTTTAATATTTAGCTTATCTTAATTGAAAATTTCACTAGAAGTGATTTTCTTTTAAACTGCAATTTTGTAGCATTTTTCTAAGAGAATATTATTGACATTGATTATAAATTGTTCAAACAATCACCCTTGTTAACATTCATAAACTGTCACTTCCCTCTAATTGTAAATTCGAGAAAAAATGGAAAATTTGTGAAAAAACCGCGTCTTTCTAACTCCATTCTATGAGAAAATTGCTAAAAACAATAATAAATTGTTTAAACAATTCATGTGAACATGTAGTCATCAGTATGAAATGGTCTTTTATGTGCCAGAAATAATTTTCACTGAAAAAAACCACAAAAAAGTCATAATAAGCGCGAAAAACTCGCAAAACTCATTATTTCACTTATGGGGTTTCTTTGGGACCCTATAAAACCGACTTACGGTGTCGGTATTCGAAAAGTGATATTTTATTCGTATTCTACGGCTAATTTTGAAGAGAAATGTTGAGTTTCAACTCGATTGAGATAATATTGAGGATTCTGAATAAGATTTACAAAAACGTCTTTTTTTCTTATGGGAAATACATGTTAAACTTCATGGGGCTTGCCGCACCGCTAATTTTCTTTTTTTTCTAATTAAAAAAAATGGATTCATTTTTGTGTGGATACGAACAAATTTGTGAGGTGTCCCCATAAAAATTCGAAATTAAAATTTGTGGACCACCCTAGTGTACATATCGGGGTTCCAATATGGATTGAGAAAAAATGAGCTAATATATTATTGATAACAACATTATTTATGAAGATATCGTTAGAATAAGAGGAAAAGACAATTTTGGAAAATCATGAGATCATTTGGAAAATTGTGAGATCATTTGGAATATTTACCAGTAAAGAAAAATCTAGCATAAATAGTCTATAATCATCCTACATTATATGTTAAAAGAAATTCAAGCCTGTAATTAGGTTCATGCTTCTAATCCCTTGCTCTTCAATAAAAACATTAGAGTCACCTGAATGTTTATGTGTTGAAAGCTTACTGATAGCTCTATGGTATTTTTGATACACGGAGAAAAATAGTTAGAGAAACTTTACCAAACGCAGTTGGGTAAAGTTGGAACATATGGACACATTGATGAAGTTTCATTTCTAGTTTGGTAAAAGGAAATTCGGTAATACTTCATTCAGTGGCGCCAATCCTTCTCCAAACAGGACGGGCGTAACTCCTTCATTTTGACACCTCCCCCTTTTTTACTCCAAATTTCCGAGATGCCAAAAAAGAAAAAAAGAAAAAAAAGCCTGGGCGGAAGTTTCGTAGCAGTACAACGTACATAGACGCGATTTGTAGTAAGAAACGATACAATTGCGCTATTTTTGAATGGGAAGAGCATTCTCACGTTCTAAGTGCCAACATGCGGTCATCTTTTGGGTATTCTTCAAAATTTGAACATTTGGGGCATGAAAATTATGAACTGCATGTACACGAGTTTGGAAGGAAATTATTCATTCATAACGATGTAAACATTTTACTACACGCGTGCTTTAATGCTTGCTCTTAAACAGTATATTAAAGTATTTTATACTATTTTAATGCAGATTGATTTAATTTATTCTAAAATCTGTGCAGCAATCATTCAAAAAATAAGGGGATAGAGATGTTTTGTACAGATGGAATCAAGACTAGCTTACGAAAAGAAGCGACTTATGATTTTAATCATGCAATTTCAAAAACATTACTATAATCCAATCGAAATTGAATAATACGAAATCGAATCATTTTCGCTTTTCAAATTGATATACAACTTTTAATGTTTTCAAAGAATTAGAGTAGTAGGGCTATGTCGGTTCTAGGCCACTTACCGACCGAGCAGGTTCTGTTCCATGCTAAGTTACCTGCAGTCGGTAAGTGGCCTCGGTCGGTTATGCAGATTTCTAATGTACCAACAGATAGCACCACCGTCGCAAGTTACCGACAGTCGATATTGCCATCAGTCGTTAATGCAGATTTCTAATGTACCAACAGATAGCACCACCGTCGCAAGTTACCGACAGTCGATATTTCCATCAGTCGGTAATGCAGATTTCTAATGTACCAACAAATGCCACCCCTGTCGCAAGCTACCGCCAGGGGATATTACCATCAGTCGGTAATGCAGATTTCTAATGTACCAACAGATGGCACCACCGTTGCTATATCAGGAGTCTACCTTACAAACCGGTGTAAATAACTGAAGACGTCACTCAGTACTTCCTGTTAGCACTAACTAAGATCAATGTATCAACAGTTGGTAATGGGTTTGTCGGCCGTTTAATTGATTCTCAGGCTGCCCGTGCCTTACCGACATACGGTATGTGTCGCCCCGGTGCGTTCTGCGCGCGCTGGTATTCCTTCTATGTCCACGGGTGTTCATATTTCTACAAGTACCATGCGTCTACCTCATATACAAAAGATGTGGCGTTTTCCCCTATTTCTACAAGTGTCGCGTTGAGATTTCCTGCGCTGTTTCAAGTAGCCTAAATTTTATCAATTTGAATTTGCCGCGCTTCAATTCATCAACTGGCGAATCAATGTGAGATCAGGCAACAAGACGCATGAGAATTCGAAACAAACTTTTCAACACGTCTCTCTTTCTATCATGTGAGTTAGACAGAGAGAGTCCGATAATATTTGAACAACAATTCATACTTATCATAACTCAAACTACTGCGGAAGGATGTCGAGGGGAAAGGAATATTGCCGGAGACGCAGGCGGGATTTAGGGCGGGTAGGAGTACTATCGACAATATCTACGTGCTGCAGCGCGTGGTGAATAAAGAATTAGCGAAGAAGGGGACGAGAGTGTACGCATTTCCTGTGGATCACAAAGGCGCGTTTCCATCGGTGGATAGGGGGAGGTTGTGGGAGGCAATGGAGGATAGGGGAGTAGAGAGAGGCCTAATTGAAAGGGTAAGGGAGATATATGAAGAGACCAAAGACAAGGTAAGAGGAGGAGAGGGGATTTCGGAGGGATTCTGGATGGATAGGGGTCTAAGGCAAGGGTGTCCACTTAGCCCAACGCTTTTTGCAATTTTAATTGCGGATATGGAAACTAAGCTGGAAGCCGGGGTGGTAGGAGGAGTCAGGATAGGAGGGGTTAGAATTTGGTCACTAGCGTATGCAGATGACATAGTGTTGCTGGCAACCAGCGAGGAGGCCTTAAAGGAGACGATAAAGAGGTTGAGAAGATACCTGGATGAAAAGGGGTTAGAGCTGACTGCGGAAAAGTCCAAGGTTATGGTGTTCAGAAAAGGAGGGGGAAGGGATAAGGGGAGGGACTGGAAGTGGAAGTGGAAGGGAAAGGAGGTACAGGAGGTGAAAGAGTTTGTGTACCTGGGCTTCGTATTTCGAAGGAATGGAGGAGTGGATGGTCACATAAAAGAGAGAGTGAGGAGGGCAAATGTGGTGATGAGGCAGGTGTGGGGGTTGGGAAAGAAGTTATTCGCAGATGATTTTGAAAGAAGAATAAAATTATTTGATTCGCTAGTGATGAGTGTGATATTGTATGGGGTAGAGATGTGGGGGTGGAAGGAAAGTGAAGAGCCGGGCGTGTAAATACGAGGAGAAATTTTTGGAAGAGGGGGGAAGTATGCTGGTTAGGGAGTGTTGGTGGGAGGAGGAGAACAGGGGAGGGGGTGGAAAGATGGAGGCGGAGAGGGAACGGTATTTTAGAATGAATGGACTGCAGATGGAGGAAGTGAGAAGGATGCACGAGGAAGGAAGGAAGGTTTATGACTTGGTTAAGCAAAACAGCATGAAGAGAGAGAAGACAGAAGGGGAAGAGAGTAAGAGAGTCAAGATTTAACGGGAAATATGTGTGGAGTGTGCCAAGGGCAAGAGCGCAATATTTGTGTATGAAAGGAGAGAAAGGAAGTCAGGAGCTTAGAGCGAGGATGAGGTGTGGATGTATGGAGGGTTTCAATAAGTTCTAGCTCTTCGGGAGAAGAGGATGTGTGAACTATGCGGAAAGGGGGATGCAAGAGTGGAGCACTGGTTGGAGGAGTGCGGGGAGGTGGAAAGAAGTGAGATAAGCATAGAGGCATTGTTGCATGGAAAGGGGGAAAAAAGGGCAGTAGCATGCGTGAAGGGAGTGGTGGGTAAGATGGAGATGAAGAGGAGGAAGGAGGAAGAGGAGTGGAGAAGGAAAGATTGTAAATAGGAGAGAAAGTAGATATAAGTAAGATATAAATATTATAAATAGTAGATAAGTAGTAGGTATTAGAGCGAAAACAGGGGTTGGCAAGCGAGGCAATGCGAAAAAGTAGGGACATGTGAGCGAGGCGAAGCGAGGAGGGCAAGGCGATACGAGCGTGCGGCTTAGAGATAAGGAATGGATGGATGTTAGTTTTTAAGGGTTAGTTTTAAGAAAATTCTGTAAAAATGGATGTGTAAGCAAGTCAATTTTTTGAGGCCAGCATGCTGAAAAATAAACGTTTATCTATCTATCATAACTCAAACTAATTAACAATTATGAAGAACATTGGTTAACCATTAAAATTTGATTTATTCAGTTTTTATTTTTCACATTTCATTAAAGATTTTCAAATTACTGGGATATTGTAGTCTGCAGTCAATCGGACTTATCTTTCTACCATGTGAGATAGACAACGAGATACATGAGATTTAGAAAAAAGGGTTCCAACACATCTCTCTTTCTGTCGTATGATTCGAACAGAGAGGGTCCGATGGTGTTCGAACGACAATGCAGGTACTCTGCGCATGCGCAATCTGATACTGTGGCTTGAATCAACCTACATTTTATCAATTTGAATTTCGCGCGCTCAGAACCTAGGGCTATTTTGAAGGAATTAATACATAAAAAAACAACTCAATTTGAAACAATAATAGTCAGGTTTAGTGCATGTCCGCCATCTTAAAAAGTAGTTAACTCGATTTTCAACGTATTATATATTGAAAGCTCGAGAATTATGCGTAACTGGCAAAGTCTGTGGTTCACGCATCAGTCTTATAGCTCAGTGCATGGTCATTCGCGCATGCGCAGTATGAAGTTTCTACCATAATCGGAAGTTACTAATTAGGGTTACTTAAAACTTATAACTAATGAAACTAAGATAAAAAATAATTAAATTAGGCTGAAACTAATTAAACCAAGATAGAACTAATTAAATTGAATTAAAAATATTTTAACCGAAATAAAAGTAATCAAATCAGGTAAAAAATAATTAAAGTAAGAAAGAAACCAATTTTAGATAGAAATAATTAAGAAATTGGATAATTCAATAATTAACTAATTAATTTATTGACTTATTCTAACAGGATAGGGAATTAGGAATAAATACACATAGTTTTATTGGCTTAATACAAATTTGCATTCGAGAACAATCTTAAACTAGTTTTAATAGATCACATTCATTGTAAAAAAAATCTTGACCTAGATTTACAAAAGTATTCACTAATATATCACATGTTTTTGACGCAATTTCTTAGTAATTGCTTGACACTCAGGGCTTTGTAGTGAATGGCCACTATTAATGAAAAATTGCAGCTCATGCACAAGATCGTTGGGATCCGTATGAAGCAATATACAACGTTCACGATAGGATAGCTTCTCCGCCTCCTCATTATCATCATCATCAGCATCATCATCATCATCATGCCATATGGGTGCGAAATCCAAGGGGACTCCCGATTGAAAGCCAGGGCTCAGGAGACGGCTACGTCTGGATTAAGAGCAAGTGTGTCACTTATGTAAGTTGCTACCTCACACCGAACGAGGGCATCCAGGACTTCCAGAAAAAACTGGATCTACTGGAGGATACAATACAGGAAGCTGAGGGAGGAGTAATAGCCGCCGGAGACCTTACCGCAAGGGCGGTGGAATGGGGAATGCCCAGAACCGACTCGCGAGGGAAGCGTATCCTGGACATGGCCGCGAGACGGGGCCTGCTTGTCATGAACACCGGCAAAACGCCAACTTTCAGACGAGCTGGCAACGTAGGAACGATTCCGGATATTACTCTGGCTTGAGAAGAAGTGGCCCCACTTATGGAGAACTGGGAGGTCCTTGAGGACTATACTGGGAGAGATCACCAGTATATACGGTTCACCGTAAGAGAAAGCATAGGAGTCAGGACACAGCAGAACAAGGGCAAAGGATGGAACGTGTCGAAAATGGACATCGAGAAACTATCCCTGGTGGTGACCGAAGGACAGAACAGACTTATGGAGAGAACTGACATGGGGGCAGAAGCTGTGCGAGGAAGTAGACGATGAACCTTGGGGATTGGGTTAAAAAATAGTGACACGAAAACTCGGGGCCCTCTCAACGTGTGGATCAATGGGAGCGGAGACTATGAGGAACATCGTCGACGTGCTCTTTCCGACACATCCGATAAGAGAGAAGGATAGGTACAGAACCCGTTTAACGGAGATTCCACTCTTCAGCGAGGAGGAACTGGCAGAAGCTGTGACCTCCCTGCAGAACAAAAAGCGCCAGGACCTGACGGGATCCCAGGGGAGGTTCTGAAAGTTGTAGCACGCATCTGTCTACAGATGCTGCTCAACAGGATGAACTGCTGTCTACGAGCTGGATTATTCCACAAACAGTGGAAAGTCCAAAGACTAGTCCTGATTAGCAAAGGGAAAGGAGACCCGAATTCCCCCTCGGCTTACAGGCCACTGTGTATGCTCAAAACCACCGGGAAACTAATGGAGAAGTTGCTAAAGCCTCGCCTGCTGGCGGCTATCCAAGCAGGAGGCGATCTGTCGGAGAGGCAACATGGTTTCAGGAAAGGAAGGTCCATGATACAAGCAGTCCAAGAGGTAGTGTACACCATAGAGCGAGTACAGGAGGGAAGCCGAAACACCAGGAAAATTGTTCTGCTGGCAACGCTATACTTGCGAAACGCCTTCAACTCGGCCAGATGGGTAGAGATGATTAAGGCGCTGGAGGGATTCAAGACTCCAGATTACATCATGCGTATGTTGAGAAGCTATCTTTCTGATAGAGTCTTGATATACGATACAACAGAAGGCGGATGACATTCTAGCGGTAATTGCAGCGAGATCTACGGAGGAGCTGCAATGGAAGCTGAACCAGGTGATGCGACGCATGAGCAACTGGATGGATGACCACGGACTAGATCAGGCTACGGGAAAAACGGAGCTGTTGATAGTAACGAGGAAGTACATCCCCGTGCACATACCAATGCAGGTTGGACCGTCAGCGGTTATAGCTAAATCAGCTATTAAACACCTGGGAATATGGGTGGATAATAGGCTCTCATTCGCGGAACATACCAAGCAAGCAGCTAGCAAGCCAGCAGTAGTCACGACGGCGCTCTGCAGACTCATGGCCAATGTAAATGGCCCGAGACCCAGCAAGCGCCGACTGCTAATGTCAGTGGCCCAGTCCATAATGCTTTACGGAGCGGAAATATGGGCGGGTGCACTGAACAAGAAGACCTACCGGAGACGCTTGGCAGCGGTACAACAAAGAGGCGCGCTTAGAATCGCGTGCTCCTATCGGACGGTATCCGAACCAGCGATTCTAGTAATCGCGGGGACGATACCGATCGATCTCTTAGCCCAGGAGAAGAAGAACGTATTCCACAGGAGATCCGACGTGACCAAAGCTACAGCTAAAGACGAAGCCAGAGCAGCCACTATGGAACGATGGCAACAACGCTGGAGCAGTGATCACCGGGGACGGTGGACCGAAAGGTTGATCCCGCAGGTGAACGCATGGTTGGACCGTAAACACGGAGAAACCAACTTTTACATGACGCAATTCCTCTCGGGTCACGGTTACTCCCGTAACTATTTGTACAAGAGAGGAAAAGTCAGCAACCCAAAGTGTGGTTATTGCGAGGCGGAAGCCGACGATGCGGAACACACTTTTTTCGCTGGGCCGATCCGAAACACAGGCTAGAAGGCGATAATGGAGACATAACGCCTGACAATATTGTCGGGGTCATGCTTCAGAGCGAAGATTGGTGGAACAGAGTTTCCACTTATGTTGAAACCATTCTCCGCAAGAAAAAAGAAGAAGGAAAATTGAGCGACTGAGGACGGACGAGCAAAAATACTAGGAAGAATACCACCCAAGCCATAAGCTGCCGAAGGCCGACGAGCCCGATGTGGTACATCTATTCCACTGATGAGGACGATGCGTGCAGTTAGGGGGAGGAAGTAGTAACCAGCAGTGGCAGTCCAACCAGCCACACGCTTCTAGGATGTTCGAAGGCCGACGAGCCCGATACACGGCATCGCCGTGTTGCTGAGGACGATGCGTAACATCTTGGTCGGGACAAGTGAAGAAACAGTTTTATCTCATTTTATCCTTCTCTTTTTCAGAGAAGAATAAAACAGCAGAAGTGAAAGGCAGTCCAACCTATAACCCCCAACCAGGAAGTCGAAGGCCGACGAGCCCGATGCGCGGTACCACCGCTCATACTGAGGACGATGCGTACATCTGGTTGGGACAAGGAGCCAAAGAAAAGAAAACCAGCAGTTGCCCTAGTAGGCAAGCAAAGGCACCCCCTGAAGTAATGCGAAAGCGGTTCCGGGGGGGACTCCGGTCAAGAAGAAAAGAAGGTGGTTATTAGTCGGTCGTTGGTAGCATCACTATAATGGTCAAATTAAGATCTTTGTATATTCATACATATATTCGGATCACTGTAGTGATGATATCAATATCCCGACACTACCGAGAGGTGCGGATCACTTCTCGGTGTGTGATAGCACATTTTCCACATTCCCTCGTAAAAAAAAAAAAAAAAAAAAAAATAAACCTCCTCGGCGTCATCATCATCATCATCATCATCATCATCATCATCATCATCATCATCATCATCCCGTGTGGGGTTGCTGGTCCCCCATCGGGCGCCTTCCCAGGTTGCGGATAGGGGAACGCCTCCCAGATATGGGTGGTACCGGGTAAATCAAATACCCGGGGTGGACAAAAACCAGCTAGCGGAAAGAACCCCGAATTCAAACCAATGATGAGTGAGTTTGTGAAAAACGACATACCCCAAGGGAGTAGAAATCTCCCCACTGATTCCGATCGGGTGAAAGCCCCGGTGGTCAGTGTCGGTCTCATGGATTTTGGGGGGGACCAAACATACTTGGAGAGGAGTGTTTTTGAGGAGTTAGGTGGTCCTTTAGATGTGACGGAGGAGGTGGAAGTGTCGATGAACAAGGTGGACATAGCAGAAATGGATGCCAAACTCTCAGAGACGTATGCTCCCTTTGAAGTGTTACGAGGCACCATAAAAGAAATGGTAGATTTCAGCAGCACGAAGAAGAATATGTGGCTTCCAATTAGGGAAGGGCTGCAACGAGCGGAGACAATTATGAAGGAACTGCGCGATCATTCTTTGACGACCGAATCTCTTCACAGGGATTTGATCGAAAATGTTGGTCGAACTGCCCGAACGAGAGCCATGACCCGAAAGGAGAAGGCGAAGAAGAAGACAGACGAAAGCTGGACTCAGACTGAGGAAGCCGTGGCAGCTCCCACTCCCCGCGATAGGAAGCGAGAGAGGGAGTCCACCATGAGTCCAGTAGAGATTAGTCCTCCCAAGCCGAGAAGCAAGAAGCCGAGGACACGTAACGCTCCAGCGCCAACGACCTCGACACCGAAAAATGTGGAAAAAAAGCGAGAGTATGCGCGAAAACGGAAGAAGAGGCAGATGAGAGCTAGAACTGAGGCGGTCCTTATCAAACCGACCGAGGGACTTAGCTACGCGACGGTCCTCCAGGACCTTAAGAAGAAGGTGAAACCTGACGCCCTTGGCGTATAAATCAAGGGGGTCAGGCAAACTAGACACGGCGAGGTTCTAGTAGAACTGGGACCTGCATCAAAGGGCGTAGCTGAGGTGTCGGCTGCCATCAAGGAGGCGGTTGGGGACGGGGGTAGCGTACGTGAGCTTGTCCCACGCACCGAGGTCGAGATTCTGGACCTCGATACGACGACAGATGCAGAAGAAGTAGAGGAAGCCGTTCGGAAACATTTTGGCAAACCGGTTGGAGTCATCAGAGTCAGCCTCACGAAAAGACCCTTCAGAGGTAATCTGAAGACTTTCGTGGAGCTGGCAGAAGATTTGGCTGTAAGGTTAGTGCACATTGGACACCTCAAGGTGGGGTGGGTATCCTGCCGTGTGCACAAGAAGGCGGAGGCAATAAGGTGCTATCGTTGCCTAGGCTTCGGCTACATGGCAGCAAACTGCGAGGGTCCAGATAGGACCAAATCATGCTGGCGGTGCGGCAAAGAGGGGCATAATGCTGCGGTATGCGAAAGCCCACCGCAGTGCTACCTCTGCGCCGCGAAGGAAGATAAGCCCCGGACAGACCATCGTCCATCGTTGTCTGCGGGGAAGGGGAGGTGTCACCCCTACTTGGCGCGTCCCTGGGTGGCGGATAGGGGAATGCTCGCTGGAAACAGAGGGTAGGGCTGAAATAAAATAGGCCCCGCGGACCAAACACACTGGGTGAAGGATACATCGAGAAAAAACCACGATTGTTTCCTGCTGTGGCCCACTGGGAGTGCTCCAAACCACGTCCCCCTAACCCGCTGACGTGGCGAGGGGCTGATGTGTGCTTGCACTGCCGAGGTGTCAGCTGCAGTAGGGATCAGAAGCCAGCCCCTTCGGGCCTTGATCAGGGACTGCGTGGTGGCTGCAGAGGTCGGAATCTGCAGTGCCCCGGGCGAGTTCCAGTCCGTCTGTGTTTTCCGGGACTGGTTAAACGAAGGCTGGGCCCCAGGGAACTGGGGTAGGACTTAGGTCCGAGGGTATACCCGTTCCCAGCTATTTCAGCCCGCCCCTCCACGCACGATGCGCTGGTGATCTCTTTATTATGTTTTGTAAAGAAGGAAAACGGCGAGGGAGTGAGGAGAAGAACGTTGGAGAGGAGCTGGACTTCAGCAACTGCTTAGACGTGGTGGAAGATGGCGAGCTCAAGTCTGATGCTGCTGAGAGGAAGAGGTGCTTCGGAGAATCACAGGAACAGCTGAGAATGGAGCACAGGAAGGTGCGGCTGTGCCTGAGAAAAATAATGGAGGCTTGCCAATCAAGAAAGGACGCCGATCCGGAACGATAGACTTTTCCCTAATCATCCGACGAGGGGAGTGGACAACGACGACACGGATGGAGCCGATTCGCCACACTTCAGCGAAGAGGAGCTGACGGTAGCAGTGCGCTCCTTGCAAAATTGGAAAGCACCAGGACCGGATGGCATACCAGTGGAGGCGTTAAAAGTAGTAGCCCGCACCAGTCCGCAGGTCCTACTTGATATGTTCAACTGCTGCCTAAAAGTAGAAATTTTTTCTGAAAAATGGAAAATGCAGCGATTGGTGCTCATCAGCAAAAACAAAGGAGACCCAAAAACACCAGGAGCCTACAGACCGCTGTGTATGATAAACACAGCAGGCAATTTCTTCGAAAATATGCTGAAACCTCGCCTAATGACAGCTATACAGGCAGCTGGAGATCTGTCTGAGAGGCAGTACGGGTTCAAGAGAGGACGCTCCACGGTACATGCTATCCGAGAAATAGTGAATACGGTGAACCAGGCTCAAGAAGGCAACCATGCCACTAAAAGGATCGTCCTTCTGGCCACGTTGGATGTTAGAAATGCATTCAACTCGGCCAGATGGAGCGATATGATAGAGGCACTAGAGGAGTTCCAAGTACCGAAATACCTGATGCGCATGCTCAAGAGCTACCTGATGTACAACACCACGGAAGGACCAAAGACAAGGAGGGTGACGGCCGGAGTTGCCCAGGGATCGATCCTAGGACCTGATCTCTGGAACATCTCCTACGACGGAATCCTACGAATGGAGATGCCAGACGGGGCATATCTGTCCGGATATGCCGATGACATCTTGGCAGTGATTGTGGCACGGGACATGGACCAAATCCAGTGGAAGTTGAACCAGGTTATGCGCCGGGTGATGAGATGGATGGAAAACCATGGCCTCGATCTGGCAATGGAGAAAACCGAGTTGGTTCTGATCACCAGGAAGCGGATACCAACTGTGGTACCAATGCAGGTAGGCTCGAAGGAAATATATACGAAGCCCGTGGTTAAACACTTTGGGCTCAATATAGACACTAAGCTTACATACTGGGAGCACATAAGGCAAGCGGCAGACAAGGCATCAGCGGTAACGTCAGCCCTAAGCAGGCTAATGGCGAATGTGAACGGGCCAAGACCAAGCAAGAGAAGGCTGCTGATGTCAGTCGCGCAGTCTATCTTGCTCTATGGAAGTGAGATCTGGGCTGATGCTTTGAAAGTGAAGAAGTATCGACATCGGATGGCATCAGTACAGAAGACAGGAGTGCAAAGAATCATCTCGTCTTATCGCACAGTTTCAGAACCGGCTACAATGGTCATTGCGGGAGTGATCCCCATAGATCTGCTGGCAGCTGAGAGAAAACTAATATTCGAGACATCTTCGGATGTCGAAAAGAAGACCGTAAAAGCAGAAGCCAGAACTTTAACGAAGGAGCGATGGCAACAACAGTGGGAGAGAGATAACAGAGCACGATGGACGGCAAGACTAATACCGAAACTCGATGTTTGGATTGACCGTAACCATGGCGAAGTTAATTATTACCTCACGCAATTTCTCTCGGGGCATGGCTACTTTCAAGCCTACCTGCATCGAGTGGGAAAAGTGAGAAGTCCAGAATGTGTGTACTGCGGGGCCGAGAGCGACGACGCATATCACACCTTTTTTGTGTGCGACCGCTGGCTTGAAGTACGAAGAAGACTCGAAACGGAAGTCGACAGCATCACGCCCGAAAATATCATTGGAGGGATGCTCGCAAGCGAAATTAAATGGGCCCAAGTGGCGGACTACGTCCAGGAAGTACTTCGGCAAAAGAAACGCGAAGAAAACCAGCGAAATGCGAGAATAAATTCTTAGAAGAGGTCACGCACTGAAAGGAGGAAAAGAAGGATGCCGAAGGCCGACGGGCCCGATGCTCGATATCCTCGCGCAACTGAGGACGATGCGTGCATCTTGATTCTTCCGATCAGCAAGGTGACAGAGAAACAATAAGTAAAGAAAAAACCAGCAGAAATAAGAGGCAGTCCAACCTACAACCCTGAATCAGGATGTCGAAAGCCGACGAGCCCGATGTGCGGTACCACCGCCCATGATGAGGACGATGCATTCATCCTGGTTGGGATAAGAGACCTTAGAAGGGAGAACAGAGAAAGCCCTAGCAGGCAAAGAAATGGCACCCCCTGAAGTAATGCAAAAGCGGTTCCGGGGGGATTCCTGCCGAGGAGAAAGGGTGGTGGTTTTTAGTCGGTCGTTGGTAGCATCACTATAATGGTCAAATTAAGATCTTTGTATGTTCACATATATTCAGATCATTGTAGTGATGATATCAATATCCCGACACTACCGAGAAGTGCGGACCCTTCTTGGTGTGTGTTAGCACATTTTCCACATTCCCTCGTAAGAAAAAAAAAAAAAAAAAAATCATCATTATCATCATCATCATCATCCCGTGTGGGATTGCTGGTCCCCCATCGGGCGCCTCCCCAGGTTGTGGATAGGGGAACGCCTCCCAGATATGAGTGGTACCGGGGAAATCAAATACCCAGGGTGGACAAAAAGCAGCTAGGGGAAGGAACCCCGAATTCAAACCAATCATGAGTACGTATGTGCAAAACAACATAGCCCAAGGGAGTAGTAATCTCCTCACTGATTCCGATCGGGTTCCAGCCCCGGTGGTCAGTGCCGGTCCCAAGGATTTTGGGGGGGACCAAACATACAAAAATGAAACAAGAAAAAACGAAAAAAATGGAGTAGGAGAGCAGAGGAACGTCAACACAATCATCAAGGATGGACTTGTTGAAATGAAGACTGCTCTTAAAACGCTCAACGAAAAGCGAGAGGCTGAGAAGAAGGCGCAGGATAGGCTTACTTTTCTATCGCTGGACCTCGCGCGAGAGGAGAGAAGGCTCGCGAGCACACCGATTGCTCCGCCTACAAACAAGAGATCGGCATCAAGCCCGGCAGAAAGCCAAGCTGCTACGCCGATAGATAAGAAGAAGAGGGACGAGTCAACACCTTTCAAGTGGATAACCGTTCAGGGTAGGAGGAAGGCAACCAGCCAACAAACTCTGAATGCCACTCCCCGAGGAGAAAATTCGGGAAATGACGGAAGACCTGCTGAGAAGACAGGAAGGGAGAAGACACGCCGTCAAAAGGCTGGCAGGAGTCAACACTCGGAAGCACTCCTCATAAAACCCGCAAGCGGGAGAAATTATGCGGATGTGCTACGAGATATCAAAAGCAAAATAAAACCGGAAGAAACCGAGACGGATATTAAGTCGATCCGCTGAACCCGGAATGGAGACGTCTTGCTCGAACTGGAGAAACAAACGAAGGACATAAAAGCTTTTAGTGAGGCCCTTAAGATGAAACTGGGAGACATGGGTACTATGAGGAATCTAGTACCCAGAGTAACGCTCGAGCTAATTTGATCTCGACTGCGCTACCACGAAAGAAGACGTCGAAGAGGCGCTTAAGCGAGACCTTGTGGGATGGATATGCAGCAAAATCAGGCGAAAAACTCTAGTCAAGCGGTGTTTCAAGTGCTGGGACTATGGACAACAATCCAGAGGCTGCAGGGGGCCGGATCGCACCACCCTCTGCTTTAAGTGTGGTAAAGGGGGTCACAAAGCAGCCTCCTGCGCGGAACCCCTTCAATGCGTACTTTGTACAGAACTGAAGGAAAAACCGGAGGTTTTGAATCATTTTCCAGGTTCGGGCTCATGCAAAGTCTTTAGACAGGCATTGGCCAGGGTGAAACCCAATAACCAATGATCAAGATCCTACAGGGGAATCCTCACAGGAGCAGATTGGCTGACGACCTTCTGACAAACCTAATTGTCGAAAAAGAGGTTGACATGCTAATCATAAGTGAGCAATACCAGGCAAGGAATAGCCCGGCATGGTTTGAAGACAACCTTGGCACGGCAGCCATTTGGGTGCCAGATCCAGGGAAAGTTCCTATCGGCGTACATGGAGCCGAAAACGGATTCGTGTGGCTGAGGAGCAAAGGCATTACATATGTCAGCTGCTACCTCACTCCCAACGAGAGTATCCTTGACTTCCAGGAAAAGCTGGACCATCTCGAGGATTTTATCCAAGAGGAAAGGGACATGGTTCTGGTGGCCGGTGATTTCAACGCAAGAGCGGTTGGATGGGGCATGCCAAAGCCGGACTCAAGGGGGAAAAGGATAATGGAAATGTCGGCTAGAACAGGTCTACTGGTGATTAACAAAGGGCGTACAGCAACCTTTAGACCAGCAGGTCAAAAGGGAACGATACCGGACATCACTCTGGCAAAAGAAAGCCTGGTTCCATTGCTGCAAAGCTGGGAGGTGGTCGAAGATTACACTGGGAGCGATCACCAATATATTAGCCTCAGCCTAGGAAGAACGACGCAGACCGTAAGACACCTCCCCAAACAACTGGGATGGAACACGGCGAAAATGGACGAGGAACATCTGAATAAGGTGATAACTCAAGGGAAAGAAGCTCTGCTTGCCCTCCACGACAGTGCTGAGCAAGTGAGCGGAGTAAAAACCCTTGTAAACGCCACGATGCAACTCATTCACCGGGCCTGCGATGCCTCAATGCCCCGAAAAAGAAGCCGAAACAACAGACGCACCAATTATTGGTGGACGGAGGAAATAGCCGTACTTCGCAACAGATGCCTGCAGAGTAGGCGAAAAACAACGCGAGCGAGGAAAAAAAGAAGAGGGGATCAACCAATAGAAATCCCAGCTGAGGCTCAACATCGGCGAAATAAGAAGGAGCTGCGAAACGCCATTAAGAGGAGTAAGAGGCAGAAATGGCTTGGCCTTACCGAGGACGTCAACAACGAACCTTGGGGTCTGGGCTACAGAATCGTCACGCGAAAGCTTGGAGCCCTTTCAACATGTGGGGCGATGGAACCAGACGTGGTGGACAACATCGTTGATAGTCTTTTCCCCACCCATCCGGTGAGACAAGAGGTCAGCGATGGGGCCACGGCCGCAGAAATACCGCCATTCACAATGGAGGAGCTTCTTGAGGCAGTTAGGGGTCTGCAGAACAAGAAGGCCCCTGGACTAGACGGAATTCCAACAGAGGCGCTGAAAGCAGTGGCGCGTGCCTGCCCACAGGTGTTGCTAAACACCTACAATGCTTGTCTAAGGGGAGGAATCTTTCCCAAGCAGTGGAAAACTCAAAGGTTAGTGCTCATCAGCAAAGGCAAGGGTGATCCAGCATCACCAGGAGCATATCGTCCCCTGTGCATGCTGAACACTGCGGGGAAACTACTAGAGAAGCTGCTAAAGCCCCGCTTGGAGGCGGCTATCCGAAAGGGCGGAGATCTGTCAACCAGACAGTATGGCTTTAGGAGAGGACGCTCGACTATCCATGCAGTTGGAGAGATTGTGCAGACAATCAACGCAGCACAAAGCGGAAATCAATATTCCAAGAAGGTCGTCCTCCTGGCGACGTTGGACGTAAAAAACGCTTTCAACTCTGCCAGGTGGAGCGATATGATCCAAGCCCTAGAGAAGTTTAATGTACCAGAGTATCTCCAACGGATAATCAAGAGTTATCTGAAAGACAGAGTTCTTGAATACGGGACAACGAGCGGAACCAGAAGAAAGGAAATAACGGCCGGTACCGCCCAGGGTTCAATCCTGGGATCTGACCTCTGGAACATCTCGTATGACGAAATCCTACGCCTGGAGATGCCAGAAGGCGTATACCTATCGGGCTACGCTGATGACATTATGGCAGTCATCACCGCGCGCAACACTGAGCAAATTCAGTGGAGACTAAATAGGGTTATGCACCTCGTTGATAGTTGGATGGGTAGCCATGGCCCAAGTCTAGCAGCAGAAAAGACTGAGCTGGTGCTAGTTACCAGAAAGTTGATCCCCACCATAATAGAGATGCAAGTGGGCACGGAGACGATACAGACCAAGGGGGCTATAAAACACCTTGGGATCATGATGGATACCAAGCTGACCTTCTGGGAACAAATTAGAAAGGCGTCTGACAAAGCTGCAGCAGTGACGATGGCACTAAGTAGGCTTATGGCGAATGTCAGCGGCCCAAGACCATCTAAACGGCGACTATTGATGTCGGTAGTCCAGAATATTCTTCTATACGGAAGCGAAATATGGGCTGAAGCTCTGAAGGAGGAAGAATATAGGAAAAGGATGGCATCGGTTCAACTAAGGGGCGCACTGAGAGTTGCGTGCTCTTATCGCACCGTTTCGGAGCCCGCAGCACTTGTGATTGCGGGAATCATACCGATCGATCTACTTGCCCTAGAAGAGAAGCGGATATTTGAGGCAATCCCGGACAAAGGAAAAGAGGTCGCCAAGGAAGAGGCCAGAGCATATACGCAAGAATGCCGGCAAAGACGGTGGGATAACGACCGTCGAGGCAGGTGGACCGCGAAACTGATCCCCGACTTGAGCGTGTGGATTGGACGTCATCATGGAGAGGTCAACTATTACTTGACCCAGTTCTTCTCGGGCCATGGCTACTTTCAAGCCTACTTACATAAGATAGCAAAAGTTCGGAGTCCGAAGTGTAACCACTGCGAAGCCGAACGAGACGACGCAGAGCACACGTTCTTTGACTGTGAACGTTGGATCGGGCATCGAGACAGGCTCAAAAGAGAAGCAGGACGCCTCACGCCCGAGAACGTGATAGCAGAGATGCTGCGAAGCGAGGAAATCTGGAATGCGGTAGCTGACTACGTCGAAAACATCTTGCGACAGAAAAAACACGAGATGAACCAGGCAGAACAAGCGCCATAACAAAAGTCCTTATTCAACCATACCCGACCAGGATGATCGAAGGCCGACGAGCCCGATGCGTGAAGCTGTCGTGCTACTGAGGACGATGCGTTCACCTTGGATTGGGGACACAAAGGTTCATCAGGTCATGCAGAAGCCTCAACATGAGGCCCAGCAAGAAGAGTCAAACGTTCGAAGGGGCGGCCCAACCAGCCACACCCAGTCAGGATGTTCAAAGGCCGACGAGCCCGTTGCACGACATTGTAGTGCTGCTGAGGACGATGCGTAACATCTTGGCTGGGCAACGACGCTGACTCAAAAAAAAGAAGAGGAAGCCAGCAACGAAGTGAATCAGCAGCTTCCATATACACCCAGCCATGATGTCGAAAGCCGACGAGCCCGTTGCGCGCTGTTGGTGCGCTATTGAGGACGATGCGTACATCATGGCTGGGCTGTTCTGAGAAAAAAGTAGAAAAGAAGTCCAAGTTGACAATAACAGACGAGCGCCGAGGCACGGTGAAATGGCCTTACTCCCATGTTCCTGAAGTAATGCGAAAGCGGTTCCGGGAACATGGGTTGGTAGGTACAAAGGAGTTCGTTAGTGGGTATGACCGTTTTTTTTAGGACGAGTCCCACACTCACCTTCGTTCCTTAAGGGCTTACGGCCCCTAAATTTCGGATGTGGTCAGTGCATAAAGCATTTACAATTCTCCTTTTCAAAAAAAAAAAAAAAAAATCATCATCATCATCATCATCATCACCACCACCACCAACACCACCACCACCACCTACCACCATCTTCATCATCATCATCAGCTATCTTTCTGATAGAGTCTTGATATAAGACACAACAGAAGGCCCTAGAAAGAATCAAATTACCGCCGGAGCAGCTCAGGGTTCAATTCTTGGCCCTGATCTCTGGAACGTGTCTTACGACGACATCCTAAGGATAGGAATGCCAGAAGACACGTATCTGAGTGGATATGCGGACGACATTCTAGCAGTAATTGCAGGGAGATCTACGGAGGAGCTGCAATGGAAGCTGAACCAGGTGATGCGACGCGTGAGCAACTGGATGGATGACCACGGACTAGATCTGGCTACGGAAAAAACGGAGCTGGTGATAGTAACGAGGAAGTACATCCCCATGCATATACCAATGCAGGTTGGACCGTCAGCGGTTATAGCTGAACCAGCTATTAAACACCTAGGAATGTGGGTGGATAATAGGGTCTCATTCGGGGAACACACCAAGCAATACCGATCGATCTCTTAGCTCAGGAGAAGAAGAACGTATTCCACAGGAGATCCGACGTGACCAAAGCTACAGCTAAAGACGAAGCCAGAGCAGCCACTATGGAACGATGGCAACAACGCTGGAGCAGCGATCACCGAGGACGGTGGACCAGCCTTCGTAAAAAAAAAAAAAAATCATCATCATCATCACCCACAGTGGGAGTCTGTAACCCATACGTGGTGCGTCCCCGGGTGGCGGATAGGGGAATGCTCGCTGGAAACAGAGGGTAGGGCTGAAATAAAATAGGCCTCGCTGACCAAACAGACTGGTTGAAGGACACACCAAGAAAAAACCTCGACCGCTTCCTGTTGCGGCCCTGTACCGAAGGTTTCTGCTGAATACGGTTACACTACTCAATAAGCAGTCGCAGGCAAGGGTCCAGGGATGGTCCCGAAGGAAAAACCTCCAAGCCAAGGCGTTCAACCACCGTGCCGAAGGCTGCATGGCACCAGGGGAGTGGTATCACATACGGTGTCTCTAGGATACCAGGTCGCCTTCTAGAGTATACAGACCTCACCCTCGCATGCGGGGCTCTGCGGGGGTGGACTTTTATTTCCCTGGCTACTCGTGGGAATTTGAATGGCGCATAAAGTAAACATAAAACGAAGAGTGTGTGAGGAGTTGAAAGAAGATCTAGATGTGGTAGAAGTACTGGACGACAGTGAAAAGTTGTCCAGGCATGACCAAAGAAATGCGGAGGTAAAGATGACGGAGGCCAGAAAAATATATATTGAGTTGGACGATGTGTTGGAAAAAAATTAAAAAATCACCATCATCATCATCATCATTACGATTGTTCCCTGCTGTGGCCCACTAGGAGTGCTCCGAACCACGTCTACCTAACCCGCTGACGTGGCGAGGGGCTGATGTGTGCTTGCACTGCCGAGGTGTCAGCTGCAGTAGGGATCAGAAGCCAGCCCCGTCGGGCCTTGATCAGGGAGTGCGTGGTGGCTGCAGAGGTCGGAATCTTCAGTGCCGCGGGCGAGTACCAGTCCGTCCGTGTTTTCCTGGACTGGTTAAACGAAGACTGGGCCCCAGGGAACTGGGGTAGGACTCAGGTCCGAGGGTATACCCTTTCCCAGCTATTTTGGCCCGCCCCTCTACGGGCGATGCGCTGGCGATAATAATTTATGGCACCCACAATTTCCCACAACCTCCTACAAAAAGAGAATAAAGAGACTGTTGAAGCGACTATCGACAGGACGCTAAAAGTAATGCTGGATAGGCTAGCAGTCATGCAAGAGGCTGCAGACAGACAAAAGAATGTCAACACTGACATAAAAGGTGGAATCCCAAAGCTGAAGAAGACAATAGAGGTCCTCCAGAGTGCGATGAAGCAGAAGATTAAAGAGCGAGCAAACATCTCGAGCCTGGCGGGGAAACCGGCTCAAAGAAGTTCAAGCACTCCGAGGCGCGGTGGCAACAAGAGGACGGCCTTAAGCCCAGCGGAAGGTCAGGGTGCAAATCCAATGGGAAAGAGGATGAACGACCTTTCCTCGCCACCTGCGTGGACAGAGGTGACAAAAAAGAAGAAACCGGAAAGACGGGGATAACTGCTGCATGCCGAGGGGCAGGCTAAAAATAATGGAGAGGAAGATAAAGAGAAGAGGCGCAAGAACAGACGAAAAAGGAGAGAACGCCTTAAAGCGGTTTTGATAAAACCCGCTGAAGGCATCACGTATGCAGATGTACTACGAGACATCAAGTCTAAGGTTAAGCCAGAGGATACGGAGACGGTGATCCGCTCAATACGCCAAACGAGGGAGGGCAGCGTCCTTCTGGAATTGGGAAAGCTCACGAAGGATGCGCAAGCTTTTTCGAAAGCAGTAGGAGAAAAAATGGTCCTCGACGCGGTGACATCAAAAGAGGATGTCGAAGAGGCACTAAAGAACAGCCTTGGAGACCATGGCGATATCAAGGTCACGGTTACAAAACCAAACAGGTGGGGACAAGTCCTTGCTTTTGTGGAAATGAGTGAACGAGAGGCCAGCAAGCTTTTAGAAACTTCCCGCATTAAAGTGGGATGGGTCAACAGCAGGATGAGACAGAGCATCAGAGTAATACGCTGTTACTAATACCTTGGGTATGGACACCAGTCCAGATATTGCAAAGGACTTGCACTGCAGAACTTTGCTGCGTGCTATGTGCTGAATTGAAGGAGGAGAACATGCGGCTGGATCATGTCCCTAGATCAGGAGTATGCAAAGTCTTCAGAGAAGAGCTTAGCAAGGCCAGAAAGACCCAATCATGATTAGGATTCTGCAAGGAAATATGAGCAGGAGTAAAACAGCACATGAACTCCTCCCGCAGCTCAGGCGTGAAAAGGAGGCTGACCTTATTTTAATAAGTGAACAGTACACCAATATAGATGGTCCAATATGGTACACAGATACTTTGAATACTGCAGCCATTTGGATAGTCAACCCAAGGATAGCGCCAGTGAATGAACATGGCTCTGGAGACGGTTTCGTGTGGGTACAAAGCAAAGACGTTATTTACGTCAGTTTTTGTTTGTTTATTTTATCTTTTCTTTTTCAGAAAAGAATGAGACAGCAGAAGTAAGAGGCAGTACAACCTATCATCCCCAGCCAAGATGTCGAAGGCCGACGAGCCCGATGAGCGGTACCACCGCTCCACTGAGGACGAGGCGTACATCCTGGTTGGGATACAAAGAAGAACACCTTGTTGCAGAACACCTAGCACAGAAGAAACCAGAAATCCAGCAGGCATCTCTGTGGTGAAGAAAACGGCACCCCCTGAAGTAATGCGAAAGCGGTTCTGGGGGTGATTCTGCCAAGGAGAAAAGGGTGGTGGTTTTAGTGGGTCCATTGGTGGCATTATTATCATGACAAAGTTGATATTGTATAATGTATAATTATACCCAAGGTATAATTGAATATTATATATGTCGGGGTCATTCTAGTAATTCGACTAAGAACCCCACACTACCATCACCACCAAGGACCTCCGCTGTTGTCTGCGGGGAAGGGGAGGTGTAACCCCTATTCAGAGCGTCCCCGGGTGGCGGATAGGGAAATGCTCATTGGAAACAGAGGGTAGGGCTGAAATAAAATAGGCCCCGCGGACCAAACACACAATTGGTGACGGTCGCAGCCCACCGGGAGTGCTCCGAAACCATGTTCGGTCTTTCCGCCGTCTTTCTGCAGTCTAGGGGCTGCTGTGAGCTTGCTCTGCCGAGGTGTAAGCTGTGACCGGGCATCTGGAGCCAGCCCCTTCGGGCCTTGATCGAGGAGTGCGTGGTGGCTGCAGGAATCGGAACATGCAGTGCTCCGGGCGAGTCCGGTCCGTCCGTGTATTCCGGGACCGGTTAAACGAAGGCTGGACCCCAGAGTACTGGGGTAGGACTTAGGTCCGAGGGTATACCCGTTATCGGCTATTTCGGCCCGCCCCTCCACGCACGATGCGCTGGTGATCTCTTTATTTTGGCTTGTAAAGAAGGAAAACGGCGAGGGAGTGAGGAGAAGAACGTTGAAGAGGAGCTGGACTTCAGCAACTGCTTAGATGTGGTGGAAGATGGCGAGCTTAAGTCTGATTCTGCTGAGATGAAGAGGTGCTTCGGAGACTCACAGGAACAGCTGAGAATGGAGCACAAGAAGGTACGGCTGTGCCTGAGAAAAATAATGGAGGCTTGCCAATGAAGAATGGACGCGGATCCGGAACTTATGGAA
>CAKNXH010068796.1:1183-15261 GCA_932178445.1 Andricus quercusramuli
AGAAAGAGGGCATGGAATTTTGAGACGAAGCTGAGGGAGGGAAAGGGAGGGTTTGAGAAGAGAAGAGAGGGTTTGAGAGTTTGGGAAAGGTTGAGTGTTTGATGGAGGTAGAAGAAAGGAGACGCAGGGCGATTGAATTAACGAGATGGGAGGAAGAAAGGAGGGAGTTCTTTGAGGCTAGAGATATAGAAGACGGGACTGGAGGCAACTATGAAGAAGTGGAAAAAAGGGAGAGAGAAAGACAATTAATAGAAAGATGGGGGATGATTGAGGAATCAAAATATAATATATGTTATAAGATGATAAAAAAAGAAGGAGTACCAAAGTATTTAGAAAAGGTATGGGGAGAGAAAAGATGGACAAGAATAGCAAGATTTAGATTGGGAAACGAGGTAAGGACAAGTATGTATTGGGAAAAGAAAGATAACAGGAAGTACAGAATATGTGAATGGGAAGAGGAAACATGGGAGCATGTATGGGAAGGATGTAGGAGACGAATGGAAGATAAAGGAAGCTGGCAGGAGAATGTGGTAAGGAGTCTAGGGGAGGATGGTTTGGGGGAAGAGTGGATGAAGGAGTTAGAGGATTCTAGGGGAGCAATTGAGAAAGAATGAAATAATGGATGAAAAAATATGGCAAAATGGAGGTACAAGAGAAGTGAAAGAAAAAGGAAACGGAAGTCGCTTAAATTAGAAGCGTAAAACATTGTAAGTAATGATTATGTAATAGCATGAGTAATTTAAGATGCGTTTGCGTTGCCGCTCTCTCTCTCTCTCTCTCTCTCTCTCGCTTGCATTCTCGCTTTCGATCACTCGCTTACTCGTTGGTTAACACGTCCCAAATTGCGCTATCGTCTAAAATAGATTAAAGGCGTTAGATATAAGATTTTATGTAAATAGGTGTAAATAATTGTAAATAGTAAGGATGAGTTTTTATAAAACATGTAGAAGGAAGTGTTGTAAGAAATGGAAGTCATGTAAACCCTTAAGGGACACATTATGAATAAAGAGGAAATATAATTTTGATTTTTTTACAAAAATAAGAATATGTTTTTTGGTATATAGGAATTTTGAATGAAAATAAAAAATTGTTGATCCAAAAAAGTTATTCAGTTCAGAGGAAATGAAATTTTTGTATGACGGTGTCGCGGTGTAACAGATTGTTTTTCATTTTTTTCATCGTAAAAGTAAATAAATGTGATTATTCTATATTAAATGTGACCTTACTTAGAATAATTTTTGTTGGTAAATAAAAAACAAACTAGTTACATCACAAAAACTGCGTAATTTTTGAAAAAAATGATAATTTAAAAAGTGTTCAATTTTCAGGTTAGGATGGCAGTGATATGTTACTTAAAAAATTTAATTTTGTCATTTTATTCATTAATAAACGCTTAAGAAGAGAAATATTATCTACAAAAGGTCGATGGTACATAACCAACGACGTTGCGCCTGCGCGCGCTGCAATCGTGTCAGGCACAGAATGTGCGTTCCCCCGCTTAGTCACGCCAACTTTTATTTCTTTACTAAAAAATGCGATTTCGAGCAAATCCTTTCAACAGGAAGTGTATTTGATTTTTAAATCATTATTGGGCCAATAAACCCATTTTCGTCAAAATATCCCTTACACCCTTTTGGACCGCTACCCTTCAACTATTCTAAACATGTGATAATTATATGCTTTCCAATTGAAAAAATTATACATTATTTAATTCAAACTTGGATCGTGAAAAATTAAACTCTGTTGCTAAATTGAATAGATATGAGGCATGATCACGGAGATGAGGTTGGAACATTGTTGCCAACCGTATAACTGGAATAACTTATAAGGTAATAGACCATAACCTCAATTGTGATGGTGTTCCATTTATAAACTATTCACACACACAATAAATTTTCTAATTTACCATTTTTACGGTATGGAAGTGTGATTTCTATTATAATTTAATTACTCGTGTACGTTTCGGTTCTACTCATCCTATAGGATTAAAATCTCCATTTCCTTATACTGACATATTTGGAAAATTATTTTTATAGATTGAAATAGAAGTACCCCTACCGGTATAAAATGACTAGAAAATCTCTAATAATTATCAGGTTCTGCACCGAGAGAACATACATACGTTTTATGTATGAGAAATCCATGAACTTGATTCTTGGACCTATTCATGCTAAGACGGTATGAATTTCGAGCATTATTAGCTTGAAGTTCCTACTGAAAACGCATGGCAGGTCTCATACTCGAAACTCTAAAACTCCGTACTATTATAGTAAGGTGACCAAGCGAGTGAATAGTGTGAGCATAATCTTACTCCGAACGTTTGTGATCCTTACTAAAATAGTATGGTCCCCATGCGTTCAAGGCATTAGCTCGTTTCTACATTAAGCGCGTGTCGTTGTTATATACTCTCAGAGCATACAGTTTAGACTTTAAGTGCATGGTATTATACGTATTTTGTATATCGTACCCCTACACTAAATTAGTATGAATGTAAGCTATCATAGTTTGAAATAAACCATAGTAACCTATCGTGACACGAGATCATACGAGAAAAGTAAGTATGTTCTCACGGTGTGTCACTCTTCTGACATTTCTATCCATAGCTAATCAGAAACTAGTTTTTAAAGAACCAGGTATGGTTGTATGATGCCTACAATCCATATTTCACGCGACGCCTTGCCGCGAAAGGGGTCCTTCTTCGTAACCAGGCAAATATTACAAATTTGTGAAGAATATGTATTTTGCAATAAGCGATTTGAAAATCGGATATTTTGAATCTAAAATTTTTTTGCGATTCCAGGCATATGTAATTTATTTTAAAATGTTTGAAATTTCAATAAGTTTAATATATGGAACAATTTATTTACGAATGAATTGCTTATAAAGCTTTCAATTCTTCTAGACAAATAACACATGCCTGGAATATGGATGTTGATATGCAGAAGAAATCAGAGGAGATAGAAGAACTGATGGAAGAAAATAAACAAAAGATTAGGCATATGTTAGGAGGAGATTTTAATGTGAGAACAGGAGACAGAGGAGGAAAGGAATGGGATGGAGAGCGAGGGAGAAAATCCAAAGACAACATAGTCAATGGGGAGAGGAAGAAATTGTTGAAAAGCCTAGAGCAGATGAAATGATTCATCCTAAGCGTAAATATAGAGGGGGATGAGGAAGGGGAATATACACGTTCAGAAGAAAAAGGGGAACAGTCATTGATTAGATGGTAGTGGACGACGAGGTAAGAGAAAAGGTCAAGAAACTAGAAGTAGGTCAACGGAAGGTAAAGAATAGTTTCAGGAAAAGGTCAGAAATATCAAAATGGGGGAAGGAAATGTAAACGAGGAGATACAAATAATTAAAGGAGAAATAAAAAGAGTTTCAGAGTGCACAAGCACTCTAATAGAGGAGAAAAAAGAAAGAGTATACTGAGTTGTGTGATCGAAAAATATAGGACGAAAATAAAAATTTTGAAGAATTAGCGGAGAAGTCGAGGGCGGAAGAAGAGGCTTGAAACCCTTAGAGAAATGTCCTCTCGTGGTAGAATGGAGAAAATATTTTATAGAATAACTAGGAGGGGTAGAGAGGAAAGTAAGGAAATGAGGGGAATATGGTAGGGAAACAGATGAGGAGGATGACATTTCAAGAGATAAAGTAATCAAGGTATAAGGCATAATGAAAGATGGAAAGGCACTTAGTATAGATGAGAGTTCAAATGAAGTCTGCAAATATGGGGGGACAGAATTAAAGGAATGTGCATGGATAATTTGCCATAAAGTATTGATTTAAAATTCAGGAAAGACAAATATAATGAGGTTCAGAAAAGGATGGGGAAGGAAGAGAGAATGGACAGGGATATGGGAGAGAATAAAGATAGAAGAAGTATAAGTAAATATTTGGGATATACCTTGCAAACAAATGGAGATCATAGAGCTAATATGAGACAAAGGATAAAAAAAGCAGCAGGTGTTATGAAACAGACATTGCAAATAGGAAGAAGAAGGTTAAGGAAAATGGAGAAGGAGAATATGGTTATTTGATACGCTGATATATCCGGTATTTGGTTATGGAGCAAAGGTATGGGGATGGAAAGAAAGAAAAGAGATTGAGAGTTTACAAGAAAGGTATATAAGGTGAAAGCTAGGGGTGGACTGGAGCACGCCTAGATATATGGTGTAAAAGAAGCACTAAGGGATAAATTAAGTACTAGAGGGGAGAAGAGGACATGGGAATTTGAGACAAAGATGAGGGATGGGAGTTAGCGAGAAAATGTTTGATGGAAGTAGAAGGAAGGAGAGGAAGGCCGATAGAATTAACGAGATGAGAAGAAGAAAGGAGGAAGTTCTTTATTGCTAGAGATATAGAAAACGGGACTGGGTTAAACTATGAAGAAGAGTATGAACAAAGGAATGGAGAGAAAGAAGATGGACCAGAATAGCAAGATTTAGATTGGAGAACGAGGTAAGGGAAGGGATGTATTGGGAAAAGAAAGAGAACATAAAGTGTAGAATTTGTGAATGGAAAGTGGAAACATGGGAGCATGTATGGGGAGCATGTAGGAGAGGAATGAAAGATAAAGGAAGCTGGCAAGAGAATGTGCTAAAGATTCTAGGGAAAGATGGATTAGGGGAGGAGTGCATAAAGGAGTTGGAGTGGGCTAGAGGAGAGAATGAGAAAGAATAGCGTGAAGATTTGTAAGTAATGGTTATGTAATAGCATAAGTAGATTAAGATGCGATTGCGTTCTCGCCCTTTCTCTTGCTTGAACTCTCGCTTTCGATCGCTCTTTCACTCGTTCCCTATCACGCTCCAAAATGCGCTATCGTCAAAAAATAGAAATTAGGATCTAGATATAATATGTTCTGTAAATAGTTATGAATAACTGTAACTAGAGTAAGGATAAGATTTTATAAAATATGTAGGCGGAAGTATTGTAAGAAATGGAAATCACGTAAACCCTTAGGGGACACATTATGAATGAAGAAGAAGTCATTAATTCAAAACGATTTTAAATATTGTAGGGGATTTCAAAAGATACCAAGGCACTTTTAAAAGACTAAAAAATTTTACAGGCCAACACATTTTCACACCCACAGACCGGACCTAGTGTACCCGAAGGAATTTGATGCGCTAAATCCGAATCTGAGCTCAGAATTGCTCCATCACCCTAGGTTTCCGAGATATCCTCTACTTTAAAAACCACTACCCGTTTTTTTCAACGGATTTTTACAAGCCGATATATCGTTCTTTGAATTTTAGAAACATCAAGTTTCAGATGATACTGAAATACATGAGAAAAAATATCTGCGAGGTAAGAATACAACGCAACAGCACTTCTAGCGGCTACTATCTCTCCGACAGTCCTTTTCAGAACAGTTGGCGAGTCTTTTTACCAGGTGTTTGTCTCCAGCGGCTGTTCTCTCTCCGACAGTCCTTTTCAGAATAGTTGGGGAGTCTTTTTACCAGGCGTACACGTGTACGTGTACACGTGTAAAGTGCCACCTGGACGTATCACATTATAAAATAGACTTCACACGTGAAAGATCAAGTGATGGTTTATTGTTGAACCTCGCAGATATTTTTTCTCATGTATTTCAGTATCATCTGAAACTTGAAGTTTCTAAAATTCAAAGAACGATATATCGATTTGTAAAAATCCGGTAAAAAAAGGGTAGTGGTTTCTAAAGTAGAGGATAGTAGCTTTCTGATGCCGTGCCCAGATTTGCAATATAATACAAATTCTCAATGTGAGCGAAGCTCAAAGATAGCAAAAAACCGTGTTTTTTGCACTTTTAGGTTAGGATATCTCGGAAACCTAGGGTGATGGAGCAATTCTGAGTCCAGATTCGGATTCAGCGCGTCAAATTCCTTCGGGTACACTAGGTCCGGTCTAGGGGTGTGGTATTTCATCGATTTTTGTAGGCCTGTGTTTTCTAGGAATTTCCAAGGATTTGAATGATTTTAAGTTATTTGGAAAATTTGCATGGGGTATTAAAGAGTTTCTTAGAATTCCGGAAGATATGAAAAGATGTTGTAAGACCTATGCGAGGTTTTGTCATATTTTAAATGTCCGAAGTGATTTTATAAGATTTTCAAAGATTTCAATGTTTTAAAGGGATTTTTAAAGCTCACAAGATATTTCAATAAATTTTCCAGAATTTCAGGAAGATCATATTCCATGTAATTTAAAGAGATTTTATAATATTTCAATAGATTGATAAGAATTAATTCCAAAATTTCATGGATTTCGTATGATTTCAAATATTTCAAGGTATTATACAATATTTTGGAGAATTTGAAAGATTTTAGGATATTCCAAAAGATTCCAAGAAACTTTCAATTAATACAAATAATTTGGAGGAATTTCAAAGAATTTGGAAGATTGAAGGTATTTTTAAAGAATCCAAGGAATTTCTAAGAGCTTCAATAAGTTTCAGGGCATTTCAAAAGATTTCAAAGGATTTGAGATATCTAAGGGTATTTTTAAAAATTTCAAGGGATTTTCAGAAGCTATAAATATGTTTCCAGAGGTTTCAAAATATTTCTGAGGATTTGAAATATTCTAGGATTTCTAAAAATATTTATTGCATTTTTTTTAGCACTCAATAATATTGAAAAAATCGTTGTTTTTTTATAGTAACACTTTTTTATTAGCATAATTCAAAGTTGATACAAAAATATTAAAGATTCCTTGGCTCAAAAAGAATTGATTGACCTATAATATCAATACATTTTATTAAAGAGTAGGGAAGTTATGGTAATTTATATATTTTGAAAATCGGTTTTTTATAGTAAAACTTTTTTCATTAGCATAACTCAAAGTTGATGCAAGAATATAGTAGATTCTTTGGTTCGAGACAAATCGATTGAACTCTAATATCAATACATTTTATTAAAGAGTAGGGAAGTTATGGTAATTTATATAATTTGAAAATCGGTTTTTTATAGCAAAACTTGTTTCATTGACATGACTCAAAGTTGATGCAGAAAAAGAAAAGATGTGTTGATTCGAGACGAATCGATTTACCTATAATATTACTACATGTTATTGAAGAGAAAGGAAACTATGGTAATGCATAATATTTGAAAATACGGTCTTTCATAGTAAAACTTTTATCTTCAACATAATTCAAAGTTGACGCAAGATTATCAAAGATTTCTTGATTCGAGGCCAATCGATTGATCAATAATAATAATACACTTCATTGAAGATTAGGGAAGTTATGCTAATTTATAATATCTGAATCATCAGGTTTAAACAGAAAAACTTTTTTCATCGACCTAATACCAAATTCACGCAAGAGTAGAAAAGACAGGGGAGAAATCTGATTTTTTACAATACTTTAATGTACCTGGAGTAAGTTGCTCGAAGACACGAAGTTGAACTAATGCACTAGATGCAGAAAACACATCTTCTCCTGGGAAGTCCGGGATTTCCAGTACTTTAGCGTCTCCGGAGTAACATCCTCGAAGACACGAGACTGAAACAATGCACCAGGTGTAAAAACAAATCTTTTCCGGGGATGTCAGGGTTTTACAGTACTTTATGGTCCCTGGAGTAAGATCCTCGAAGACACGAGATTGAAAGTTTACACCAGGTGTAAGAAACACATTTTCTTCGTGAAAATCTGATTTTTTACATTACTTCAGTGTCCCTGGAGTAAGTTCCTCGAAGAAACGAGATTGAACCAATGCACCAGGTGTAATAAACACTCTGGGAAATTCCGGGGTTTCCAGTATTTTAGGGTCCCTGGAGTAAGTTCCTCGAAGACACGAGATTGAACCAATGCACCAGGTGTAAGAAACACATCTTCTCCGGGGGAGTCTGAATTTTTTCAGTTCTTCAGTGTCCCTTGATTAGGCTCCTCGAAGACACGAGATTGAACCCATGCACTAGGTGTAAAAACATATCTTCTCCCGAGAAGTCTGGTTGTTACAGTACTTTAGCATCCCTGGAGTAACATCCTCGAAGACACGAGACTGAAACAATGCAACAGGTGTAAAAAAAACACATATTTTCTGGGGAAGTCCGGGTTTTACAAAACTTTATGGTCCTGGAGTAATATCCTCGAAGAAACGAACTTGACCGTTTACACCAGGTGTAAGAAACACATTTTTTCCGGGAAAGTCTGAATTTTTGCAGTACTTTAGGGTCCCTGGAGTAAGATCCTCGAAGACACGAGATTGAAACAATGTACCAGGTGTAAGAAACACATTTTTTCCATGAAATTTCGGGGTTTCCAGTATTTTAGGGTCCCTGGAGTAAGTTCCTCGAAGACACGAGACTGAACCAATGCACCAGGTGTAAGAAACACATCTTCTCCGGGGGATTCTGAATTTTTGCAGTACTTTAGTGTCCCTGGATTAGGCTCCTCGAAGTCACAAGATTGAACCAATGCATTAGGTGTAAAAACATATCTTCTCCCGGGAAGTCTGGGTGTGACAGTACTTTAGCGTCCCTGGAGTAACATCCTCGAAGACACGAGACTGAAATAATGCACCAGGTGTGAAAAATCACATATTTTCTGGGGAAGTCCAGGTTTTACAGTACTTTATGGTCCTGGAGTAATATCCTCGAAGAAACGAGATTGACCGTTCACACCAGGTGTAAGAAACACATTTTTTCCGGGTAAGTCTGAATTTTTGCAGTACTTTAGGGTCCCTGGAGTAAGATCCTCGAAGACACGAGATTGAAGCAATGCACCAGGTGTAAGAAACACATTTTTTCCGGAAAATTCCGGGGTTTCCAGTTGTTTTGTTTCGCTGGAAGGAGGGTGACAGGTGTTGTCGATTCAAGAGGTTCTGGATGTTACGGAGACAACTGATTTATTTGTGGTGTCACACTACACAGCGTATGCGACCACACTCGAGTTACACTGCACTAAAGATAAGATTACACGTCCGCGTTGGATGACGTACGACAAGTGACTGACGAAGTGCACTACCTGGCTGAGGCCCACCGCGTAGTCACACACGCGCCGTCCGACCGTAAGCCATCTCTAGGTGACAGAGGTAGAGCAACTGAATGGAGTTGACGTGCGGCAGTTGATGAGAGTGGCGCCCTCTGCTGGAGACGAGCCGAAAACCAAACATACCGCCCGCCTCGTTCCTTGAACGACTATCTGTTAGCCGCCCGCCGTAAGGCCGAAGGTTCATGCTCCGATTCGACTGAAGCCGCTGATGACGTCGCTTCGCGTTTAAAAACACTCGCTCATTTATTCTGACTTGACGGTTATAAGAGGCACCTACTGGTGCGTGCGCTCCATGCCACTTAGCAGCTCTGGCTTATGCCGTGCTTAACTCAAAGGAAACCCACAAAAACCTTTGAGAGAGTTGCAAGTCAATTAATGTCAATTACAATCTTTAATCTTGGGCTTCGTATTATTTAGTTTCGCATTAGAGTGACGGGCGCGATCCAACCGCAAGGATCAAACAATCTAGAAAGGGTGACGAAAATGGTGCGCTTGGTCAAACTATGCGAGTCAATCTCGGGTGGAGTCAGACGAAACCAATCTCTCTGCGGATCTTAGCAAACGCCGAGCTTGTTGGTGATACCATCACTGCAAAGTTGAAGTCAGATCGAGCGAAGATGGTCTTGTTCTAGTAAATCTGCTAGTAGCTCCTGTCGATTGGCGATCCATTTGCAGAGAGGAAATCCGTCGATAAGTTGCTCCTGTAGCTGCCTCGCTTCTCGAAGGTCATTGCATTCCGTCAATAGGTGTAAGAAACACATCTTCTCCGGGGAAGTCTGAATTTTTGCAGTACTTCAGTGTCCCTGGATTAGGCTCCTCGAAGACACGAGACTGAAACAATGCACCAGGTGTCAAAAAATACATACTTTCAGGGAAGTGCGGGTTTTACAGTACTTTATGGTCCTGGAGTAATATCGTCGGAGACACTAGATTAAACGTTTATACCAGGTGTAAGAAACACATTTTTTCCATGGAAATCTGATTTTTTACAGTACTTCAGTGTCCATGGAGTAAGATCCTCGAAGACGCGATATTGAAACAATGCACCAGGTGCAAGAAACACATCTTCTCCGGGGAACTCTGAATTTTGGCAGCACTTTAGTGTCCCTGGATTAGGCTCCTCGAAGACACGAGATTGAACCAATGTACTAGGTGTAAAAACATATCTTCTGCCGGGAAGTCTGGGTGTTACAGTACTTTAGCGCCCCTGGAGTAACATCCTCGAAGACACGAGACTGAAACAATGCACCAGGTGTAAGAAAACACATATTTTCTGGGGAAGTCCAGGTTTTACAGTACTTCAGTGTCCCTGGAGTAAGATCCTCGAACACACGAGATTGAACCAATGCGCCAGGTGTAAGAAACACATTTTCTCTGTGGAAATCTGATTTTTTACAGTACTTCAGTGTCTCTGGAGTAAGTTCCTCGAAGAAACGAGATTGAACCAATGCACCAGGTGTAAGAAACACATCTGCGGGGAAGTCTGGGTCTTACAGTACTTTAGTGTTCCTGGAGTAAGTTCGTCGAAGACACGAGATTGAACCAATGCACTAGACGTAAAAACATATCTTCTCCCGCAAGTCTGGGTTTTACAGTACCTTGGCGTCCCTGGAGTAACATTCTCGAAGACACGAGACTGAAAAAATGCACCAGGTGTAAAAAAAACACATCTTTCCCGGGGAAGTCCGAATTTTACAGTACTTTATGGTCCCTGGAGTAATGTCCTTGAAGACACGAGATTGAACGTTTACACCAGGTGTAAGAAACACATTTTTTCCGGGAAATTCCGGGATTTCCAATATTTTAGGGTCCCTGGAGTAAGTTCCTCGAAGACACGCGATTAAACCAATGCACCAGGTGTAAGAAACACATTTTCTCCGGGAACAGCTAAATTTTTGCAGTACTTTAGTGTCCCTGGAGTAAGTTCCTCGAAGATACGAGATTGAACCAATGCACCAGGCGTAAAAGACACATCTTCTCCGAGGAAGTTTGCGTTCCACAGTACTTCAGGGTCCCTGGAGTAAGATAATCGAAGACACGAGATTTGAACAATACACAAGGTGTAAGAAACACATGTTCTCCGTGGAAATCTGATTTTTGACAGTACTTCAAGGTCCCAGGAGTAAGTTCCTCGAAGACACGACATTGAACCAATGCACCAGGTGTATGAAACACACCTTCTCCAGGGAAATCTGATTTTTTACAGTATTTTATATTCCCTGGAGTATGTTCCTCGAAGACACGAGATTGAACCAATGCACCAGGTGTAAGAAACACATCTTCGCAGGGGAAATCGGATCTTTTACAATACTTTGATGTACCTGGAGTAAGTTCCTCGAAGAAACGATATTGAACCAATGCACTAGGTGTAAAAAACACATGTTGTCCGAGAAAGACTGGGTTTTCCAGTACCTTAGGGTTCCTAGAGTAAGTTTCTTGAAGACAAGAGATTGAACCAATGCACCAGGTATAAGAAACACATCTTCTACGGGCAAATCTGTATTTTTCCAGTACTTTAGGGTCCCTGGAATAAATTTCTCGATGACACGAGATTTAGCCAATGCACCAGGTTCAAGTAACATATCTTCCCGTGGAAGTTCGGGTTTTACTGTACAAAATCTGGTTTCCCCGGAGAAGATTTTTGTTACACCTGGTGCATTGGTGCAATCTCTTGTATTTGAGGATCTTACTCCAGGGACCCTAAAGTACTGTAAAACGCAGATATCCCCTGGAAAAGATAAGTCTTTTACACCTGGTGCATTGTTTCAATCTCTTGTCTTTAAGGATCTCACTCCAGGGACCCTAAAGTACTGTAAAACCCAGACTTTCCTCGCAGAAGATGTATTTTTACACCTGGTGCATTGGTTCAATCTCGTGTCTTTCAGGAACTCACACCAGGGACACCAAAGTACTGTAAAAAATCAGATTTCCCCGGAGAATATGTATTTCTTTCACCTGCTGCATTGGTTTAATCTCGTGTCTCCGAGGACCTTAATCCAGTGACCCGAAATAATCGTAAAACTTAGCTATCCCCGGAGAAGATGTATTTCTTACACCTGCTGCATTGGTTCAATCTCGTGTCCTCGATGAAATTACTCCAGGGACCCTAAAGTACTGCTAAAACCAGACATCCCCGGAGAAGATGTGTTTTTTACACCTGGTCCATTGGTTCCATCTCGTGTTCCGAGGAACTTACTCCAGGGAGACTAAAGTACTTCAAAAATCAGATTTCCCGCAAGAAGGTGTGTTTTACACCTCGTGCATTGGTTCAATCTCCTGTCTTCGAGGATCTCACTTCAGGAACACTAGAGTACTGTGAAAAGTCATATTTCTCCGGAGAAGATGTTTTTCTTACTCCTGGTGGATTGGCTCAATCTCGTGTACTCGAGGATCTTACTTCAGGGAACCTAAGGTACTGTAAAACCCAGACTTCGCCGGAGATATGTTTTTTACACCTGGTGCATCGGTTCAATCTCGTGTTTTCGAGGAGCTTACTCCAGGAACACTAAAAAACTGTGAAAAATCAGATTTCTCTGGAGAAGATGTTTTTCTTACACCTGGTGCATTGGTTCAATCTCGTGTCTTCGAGGAACTTACTTCAGGGCCCTGAAGTGCTGTGAAACCCAGAGATCACAAAGAAAATGAGTTTTTTACACCTGGTGCATTGGTTGAATCTCGTGTCTTCGAGGATCTCACTCCAGAAACCCTAAAGTACTGTAAATCCCAGACTTCCCCCGGAGTGTATGTGTCTTTACCACCTGGTGCATTGGTTCAATCTTCTGTCTTCGAGGAACTTAATTCAGGAACACTAAAGTACTCTGAACAATCAGATTTCTCCGGAGAAGATGTTCTTCTCACTCCTGGTGGATTGGTTCAATCTCGTGTCTTCGAGGAACTTACTCCAGGGACCTTAAAGTACTGTTAAACCCAAACTTTCTGGAGGAGATGCGTTTTTTACACCTAGTGCATTGATTCAATCTCGTGTCTTCCAGGATCTTACTCCAGGACCCGAAAGTACTGTAAAACTCATACTTCGCCGGAGAAGATGCTTTTTACACTTGGTGCATTGCTCCAATCATTTGTCTTCGAGGATCTTACTCCAGGGACCCTGAAGTACTGTAAAACCCAGACATCCACCGGAGAAGATGAGTTTTTTACACTTGGTGCATTGGTTCAATCTCGTGTCTTCGAACATCTTACTCCAGGGACCCTGAAGTACTGTAAAACCCAGACTTCTTCCGGAGAAGATGTGCTTTCTTACACCTGGTGCATTGTTTCCATCTCCCGTCTTCGAAGAACTTACTCCAGGGACCGCAATGTACTGTGAAACCGAGACTTCCTCGGAGCAGATGTGTTTTCTACCTACAATTGGTGCATTGGTTCAATCTCGCGTCTTCAAGCATCTTACTCCAGGGTCCCTAAGGTACTGTAAAACTTAGACTTTGCCGGAGATGATGTGTTTTTTACACCTGGTGCATTGGTTCAATCTCGTGTCTTTGAGGATCTTACTCCAGGGACAATAAAGTACTGTAAAAAATCAGATTTGCCCGTAGAAGATGTGTTTCTTACACCTGGTGCATTGTTTTAATATCGTGGCTTTGAGGATCTTACTCCGGGGACACTAAAGTACTGTAAAAAATCAGATTTCCCCGGAGAAGATGTATTTCATACCCCAGCTGCATTGGTTCAATCTCGTGTCTTCGAGGAACTTACTCCAGGCACCCTAAAGTACTGGGCAAACCAAACTTTCCCTGAGAAAATGTGTTTTTAACACCTGGTGCATTGTTTCAAACTCATGTCTTCGAGGAACTTACTTCAGGGACCTTAAAGTACTGCTCAACCCAGACTTCCCGGAGAAGATGTACTTCTCACACCTGGTGCATTGGTTCAATCTCGTATCTTTGAGGAACTCACTCAATGGGACTAAGGTACTGAAAAAAATCAGATTTTCCCGGAGAAGATGTATTTTTCACAACTGGTGCATTGGCTCGATATCGTGTCTTCTAGAAACTTAGTCCAGGAACACTAAGGTACTGTAAAGAATCATATTTCTTCGAAGGAGATGCGTTTCTTACACCTGGTGCATGGGTTCAATCTGGTGTCTTTG
>CAKNXH010068797.1:1183-15259 GCA_932178445.1 Andricus quercusramuli
AGAAAGAGGGCATGGAATTTTGAGACGAAGCTGAGGGAGGGAAAGGGAGGGTTTGAGAAGAGAAGAGAGGGTTTGAGAGTTTGGGAAAGGTTGAGTGTTTGATGGAGGTAGAAGAAAGGAGACGCAGGGCGATTGAATTAACGAGATGGGAGGAAGAAAGGAGGGAGTTCTTTGAGGCTAGAGATATAGAAGACGGGACTGGAGGCAACTATGAAGAAGTGGAAAAAAGGGAGAGAGAAAGACAATTAATAGAAAGATGGGGGATGATTGAGGAATCAAAATATAATATATGTTATAAGATGATAAAAAAAGAAGGAGTACCAAAGTATTTAGAAAAGGTATGGGGAGAGAAAAGATGGACAAGAATAGCAAGATTTAGATTGGGAAACGAGGTAAGGACAAGTATGTATTGGGAAAAGAAAGATAACAGGAAGTACAGAATATGTGAATGGGAAGAGGAAACATGGGAGCATGTATGGGAAGGATGTAGGAGACGAATGGAAGATAAAGGAAGCTGGCAGGAGAATGTGGTAAGGAGTCTAGGGGAGGATGGTTTGGGGGAAGAGTGGATGAAGGAGTTAGAGGATTCTAGGGGAGCAATTGAGAAAGAATGAAATAATGGATGAAAAAATATGGCAAAATGGAGGTACAAGAGAAGTGAAAGAAAAAGGAAACGGAAGTCGCTTAAATTAGAAGCGTAAAACATTGTAAGTAATGATTATGTAATAGCATGAGTAATTTAAGATGCGTTTGCGTTGCCGCTCTCTCTCTCTCTCTCTCTCTCTCGCTTGCATTCTCGCTTTCGATCACTCGCTTACTCGTTGGTTAACACGTCCCAAATTGCGCTATCGTCTAAAATAGATTAAAGGCGTTAGATATAAGATTTTATGTAAATAGGTGTAAATAATTGTAAATAGTAAGGATGAGTTTTTATAAAACATGTAGAAGGAAGTGTTGTAAGAAATGGAAGTCATGTAAACCCTTAAGGGACACATTATGAATAAAGAGGAAATATAATTTTGATTTTTTTACAAAAATAAGAATATGTTTTTTGGTATATAGGAATTTTGAATGAAAATAAAAAATTGTTGATCCAAAAAAGTTATTCAGTTCAGAGGAAATGAAATTTTTGTATGACGGTGTCGCGGTGTAACAGATTGTTTTTCATTTTTTTCATCGTAAAAGTAAATAAATGTGATTATTCTATATTAAATGTGACCTTACTTAGAATAATTTTTGTTGGTAAATAAAAAACAAACTAGTTACATCACAAAAACTGCGTAATTTTTGAAAAAAATGATAATTTAAAAAGTGTTCAATTTTCAGGTTAGGATGGCAGTGATATGTTACTTAAAAAATTTAATTTTGTCATTTTATTCATTAATAAACGCTTAAGAAGAGAAATATTATCTACAAAAGGTCGATGGTACATAACCAACGACGTTGCGCCTGCGCGCGCTGCAATCGTGTCAGGCACAGAATGTGCGTTCCCCCGCTTAGTCACGCCAACTTTTATTTCTTTACTAAAAAATGCGATTTCGAGCAAATCCTTTCAACAGGAAGTGTATTTGATTTTTAAATCATTATTGGGCCAATAAACCCATTTTCGTCAAAATATCCCTTACACCCTTTTGGACCGCTACCCTTCAACTATTCTAAACATGTGATAATTATATGCTTTCCAATTGAAAAAATTATACATTATTTAATTCAAACTTGGATCGTGAAAAATTAAACTCTGTTGCTAAATTGAATAGATATGAGGCATGATCACGGAGATGAGGTTGGAACATTGTTGCCAACCGTATAACTGGAATAACTTATAAGGTAATAGACCATAACCTCAATTGTGATGGTGTTCCATTTATAAACTATTCACACACACAATAAATTTTCTAATTTACCATTTTTACGGTATGGAAGTGTGATTTCTATTATAATTTAATTACTCGTGTACGTTTCGGTTCTACTCATCCTATAGGATTAAAATCTCCATTTCCTTATACTGACATATTTGGAAAATTATTTTTATAGATTGAAATAGAAGTACCCCTACCGGTATAAAATGACTAGAAAATCTCTAATAATTATCAGGTTCTGCACCGAGAGAACATACATACGTTTTATGTATGAGAAATCCATGAACTTGATTCTTGGACCTATTCATGCTAAGACGGTATGAATTTCGAGCATTATTAGCTTGAAGTTCCTACTGAAAACGCATGGCAGGTCTCATACTCGAAACTCTAAAACTCCGTACTATTATAGTAAGGTGACCAAGCGAGTGAATAGTGTGAGCATAATCTTACTCCGAACGTTTGTGATCCTTACTAAAATAGTATGGTCCCCATGCGTTCAAGGCATTAGCTCGTTTCTACATTAAGCGCGTGTCGTTGTTATATACTCTCAGAGCATACAGTTTAGACTTTAAGTGCATGGTATTATACGTATTTTGTATATCGTACCCCTACACTAAATTAGTATGAATGTAAGCTATCATAGTTTGAAATAAACCATAGTAACCTATCGTGACACGAGATCATACGAGAAAAGTAAGTATGTTCTCACGGTGTGTCACTCTTCTGACATTTCTATCCATAGCTAATCAGAAACTAGTTTTTAAAGAACCAGGTATGGTTGTATGATGCCTACAATCCATATTTCACGCGACGCCTTGCCGCGAAAGGGGTCCTTCTTCGTAACCAGGCAAATATTACAAATTTGTGAAGAATATGTATTTTGCAATAAGCGATTTGAAAATCGGATATTTTGAATCTAAAATTTTTTTGCGATTCCAGGCATATGTAATTTATTTTAAAATGTTTGAAATTTCAATAAGTTTAATATATGGAACAATTTATTTACGAATGAATTGCTTATAAAGCTTTCAATTCTTCTAGACAAATAACACATGCCTGGAATATGGATGTTGATATGCAGAAGAAATCAGAGGAGATAGAAGAACTGATGGAAGAAAATAAACAAAAGATTAGGCATATGTTAGGAGGAGATTTTAATGTGAGAACAGGAGACAGAGGAGGAAAGGAATGGGATGGAGAGCGAGGGAGAAAATCCAAAGACAAGATAGTCAATGGGGAGAGGAAGAAATTGTTGAAAAGCCTAGAGCAGATGAAATGATTCATCCTAAGCGTAAATATAGAGGGGGATGAGGAAGGGGAATATACACGTTCAGAAGAAAAAGGGGAACAGTCATTGATTAGATGGTAGTGGACGACGAGGTAAGAGAAAAGGTCAAGAAACTAGAAGTAGGTCAACGGAAGGTAAAGAATAGTTTCAGGAAAAGGTCAGAAATATCAAAATGGGGGAAGGAAATGTAAACGAGGAGATACAAATAATTAAAGGAGAAATAAAAAGAGTTTCAGAGTGCACAAGCACTCTAATAGAGGAGAAAAAAGAAAGAGTATACTGAGTTGTGTGATCGAAAAATATAGGACGAAAATAAAAATTTTGAAGAATTAGCGGAGAAGTCGAGGGCGGAAGAAGAGGCTTGAAACCCTTAGAGAAATGTCCTCTCGTGGTAGAATGGAGAAAATATTTTATAGAATAACTAGGAGGGGTAGAGAGGAAAGTAAGGAAATGAGGGGAATATGGTAGGGAAACAGATGAGGAGGATGACATTTCAAGAGATAAAGTAATCAAGGTATAAGGCATAATGAAAGATGGAAAGGCACTTAGTATAGATGAGAGTTCAAATGAAGTCTGCAAATATGGGGGGACAGAATTAAAGGAATGTGCATGGATAATTTGCCATAAAGTATTGATTTAAAATTCAGGAAAGACAAATATAATGAGGTTCAGAAAAGGATGGGGAAGGAAGAGAGAATGGACAGGGATATGGGAGAGAATAAAGATAGAAGAAGTATAAGTAAATATTTGGGATATACCTTGCAAACAAATGGAGATCATAGAGCTAATATGAGACAAAGGATAAAAAAAGCAGCAGGTGTTATGAAACAGACATTGCAAATAGGAAGAAGAAGGTTAAGGAAAATGGAGAAGGAGAATATGGTTATTTGATACGCTGATATATCCGGTATTTGGTTATGGAGCAAAGGTATGGGGATGGAAAGAAAGAAAAGAGATTGAGAGTTTACAAGAAAGGTATATAAGGTGAAAGCTAGGGGTGGACTGGAGCACGCCTAGATATATGGTGTAAAAGAAGCACTAAGGGATAAATTAAGTACTAGAGGGGAGAAGAGGACATGGGAATTTGAGACAAAGATGAGGGATGGGAGTTAGCGAGAAAATGTTTGATGGAAGTAGAAGGAAGGAGAGGAAGGCCGATAGAATTAACGAGATGAGAAGAAGAAAGGAGGAAGTTCTTTATTGCTAGAGATATAGAAAACGGGACTGGGTTAAACTATGAAGAAGAGTATGAACAAAGGAATGGAGAGAAAGAAGATGGACCAGAATAGCAAGATTTAGATTGGAGAACGAGGTAAGGGAAGGGATGTATTGGGAAAAGAAAGAGAACATAAAGTGTAGAATTTGTGAATGGAAAGTGGAAACATGGGAGCATGTATGGGGAGCATGTAGGAGAGGAATGAAAGATAAAGGAAGCTGGCAAGAGAATGTGCTAAAGATTCTAGGGAAAGATGGATTAGGGGAGGAGTGCATAAAGGAGTTGGAGTGGGCTAGAGGAGAGAATGAGAAAGAATAGCGTGAAGATTTGTAAGTAATGGTTATGTAATAGCATAAGTAGATTAAGATGCGATTGCGTTCTCGCCCTTTCTCTTGCTTGAACTCTCGCTTTCGATCGCTCTTTCACTCGTTCCCTATCACGCTCCAAAATGCGCTATCGTCAAAAAATAGAAATTAGGATCTAGATATAATATGTTCTGTAAATAGTTATGAATAACTGTAACTAGAGTAAGGATAAGATTTTATAAAATATGTAGGCGGAAGTATTGTAAGAAATGGAAATCACGTAAACCCTTAGGGGACACATTATGAATGAAGAAGAAGTCATTAATTCAAAACGATTTTAAATATTGTAGGGGATTTCAAAAGATACCAAGGCACTTTTAAAAGACTAAAAAATTTTACAGGCCAACACATTTTCACACCCACAGACCGGACCTAGTGTACCCGAAGGAATTTGATGCGCTAAATCCGAATCTGAGCTCAGAATTGCTCCATCACCCTAGGTTTCCGAGATATCCTCTACTTTAAAAACCACTACCCGTTTTTTTCAACGGATTTTTACAAGCCGATATATCGTTCTTTGAATTTTAGAAACATCAAGTTTCAGATGATACTGAAATACATGAGAAAAAATATCTGCGAGGTAAGAATACAACGCAACAGCACTTCTAGCGGCTACTATCTCTCCGACAGTCCTTTTCAGAACAGTTGGCGAGTCTTTTTACCAGGTGTTTGTCTCCAGCGGCTGTTCTCTCTCCGACAGTCCTTTTCAGAATAGTTGGGGAGTCTTTTTACCAGGCGTACACGTGTACGTGTACACGTGTAAAGTGCCACCTGGACGTATCACATTATAAAATAGACTTCACACGTGAAAGATCAAGTGATGGTTTATTGTTGAACCTCGCAGATATTTTTTCTCATGTATTTCAGTATCATCTGAAACTTGAAGTTTCTAAAATTCAAAGAACGATATATCGATTTGTAAAAATCCGGTAAAAAAAGGGTAGTGGTTTCTAAAGTAGAGGATAGTAGCTTTCTGATGCCGTGCCCAGATTTGCAATATAATACAAATTCTCAATGTGAGCGAAGCTCAAAGATAGCAAAAAACCGTGTTTTTTGCACTTTTAGGTTAGGATATCTCGGAAACCTAGGGTGATGGAGCAATTCTGAGTCCAGATTCGGATTCAGCGCGTCAAATTCCTTCGGGTACACTAGGTCCGGTCTAGGGGTGTGGTATTTCATCGATTTTTGTAGGCCTGTGTTTTCTAGGAATTTCCAAGGATTTGAATGATTTTAAGTTATTTGGAAAATTTGCATGGGGTATTAAAGAGTTTCTTAGAATTCCGGAAGATATGAAAAGATGTTGTAAGACCTATGCGAGGTTTTGTCATATTTTAAATGTCCGAAGTGATTTTATAAGATTTTCAAAGATTTCAATGTTTTAAAGGGATTTTTAAAGCTCACAAGATATTTCAATAAATTTTCCAGAATTTCAGGAAGATCATATTCCATGTAATTTAAAGAGATTTTATAATATTTCAATAGATTGATAAGAATTAATTCCAAAATTTCATGGATTTCGTATGATTTCAAATATTTCAAGGTATTATACAATATTTTGGAGAATTTGAAAGATTTTAGGATATTCCAAAAGATTCCAAGAAACTTTCAATTAATACAAATAATTTGGAGGAATTTCAAAGAATTTGGAAGATTGAAGGTATTTTTAAAGAATCCAAGGAATTTCTAAGAGCTTCAATAAGTTTCAGGGCATTTCAAAAGATTTCAAAGGATTTGAGATATCTAAGGGTATTTTTAAAAATTTCAAGGGATTTTCAGAAGCTATAAATATGTTTCCAGAGGTTTCAAAATATTTCTGAGGATTTGAAATATTCTAGGATTTCTAAAAATATTTATTGCATTTTTTTTAGCACTCAATAATATTGAAAAAATCGTTGTTTTTTTATAGTAACACTTTTTTATTAGCATAATTCAAAGTTGATACAAAAATATTAAAGATTCCTTGGCTCAAAAAGAATTGATTGACCTATAATATCAATACATTTTATTAAAGAGTAGGGAAGTTATGGTAATTTATATATTTTGAAAATCGGTTTTTTATAGTAAAACTTTTTTCATTAGCATAACTCAAAGTTGATGCAAGAATATAGTAGATTCTTTGGTTCGAGACAAATCGATTGAACTCTAATATCAATACATTTTATTAAAGAGTAGGGAAGTTATGGTAATTTATATAATTTGAAAATCGGTTTTTTATAGCAAAACTTGTTTCATTGACATGACTCAAAGTTGATGCAGAAAAAGAAAAGATGTGTTGATTCGAGACGAATCGATTTACCTATAATATTACTACATGTTATTGAAGAGAAAGGAAACTATGGTAATGCATAATATTTGAAAATACGGTCTTTCATAGTAAAACTTTTATCTTCAACATAATTCAAAGTTGACGCAAGATTATCAAAGATTTCTTGATTCGAGGCCAATCGATTGATCAATAATAATAATACACTTCATTGAAGATTAGGGAAGTTATGCTAATTTATAATATCTGAATCATCAGGTTTAAACAGAAAAACTTTTTTCATCGACCTAATACCAAATTCACGCAAGAGTAGAAAAGACAGGGGAGAAATCTGATTTTTTACAATACTTTAATGTACCTGGAGTAAGTTGCTCGAAGACACGAAGTTGAACTAATGCACTAGATGCAGAAAACACATCTTCTCCTGGGAAGTCCGGGATTTCCAGTACTTTAGCGTCTCCGGAGTAACATCCTCGAAGACACGAGACTGAAACAATGCACCAGGTGTAAAAACAAATCTTTTCCGGGGATGTCAGGGTTTTACAGTACTTTATGGTCCCTGGAGTAAGATCCTCGAAGACACGAGATTGAAAGTTTACACCAGGTGTAAGAAACACATTTTCTTCGTGAAAATCTGATTTTTTACATTACTTCAGTGTCCCTGGAGTAAGTTCCTCGAAGAAACGAGATTGAACCAATGCACCAGGTGTAATAAACACTCTGGGAAATTCCGGGGTTTCCAGTATTTTAGGGTCCCTGGAGTAAGTTCCTCGAAGACACGAGATTGAACCAATGCACCAGGTGTAAGAAACACATCTTCTCCGGGGGAGTCTGAATTTTTTCAGTTCTTCAGTGTCCCTTGATTAGGCTCCTCGAAGACACGAGATTGAACCCATGCACTAGGTGTAAAAACATATCTTCTCCCGAGAAGTCTGGTTGTTACAGTACTTTAGCATCCCTGGAGTAACATCCTCGAAGACACGAGACTGAAACAATGCAACAGGTGTAAAAAAAACACATATTTTCTGGGGAAGTCCGGGTTTTACAAAACTTTATGGTCCTGGAGTAATATCCTCGAAGAAACGAACTTGACCGTTTACACCAGGTGTAAGAAACACATTTTTTCCGGGAAAGTCTGAATTTTTGCAGTACTTTAGGGTCCCTGGAGTAAGATCCTCGAAGACACGAGATTGAAACAATGTACCAGGTGTAAGAAACACATTTTTTCCATGAAATTTCGGGGTTTCCAGTATTTTAGGGTCCCTGGAGTAAGTTCCTCGAAGACACGAGACTGAACCAATGCACCAGGTGTAAGAAACACATCTTCTCCGGGGGATTCTGAATTTTTGCAGTACTTTAGTGTCCCTGGATTAGGCTCCTCGAAGTCACAAGATTGAACCAATGCATTAGGTGTAAAAACATATCTTCTCCCGGGAAGTCTGGGTGTGACAGTACTTTAGCGTCCCTGGAGTAACATCCTCGAAGACACGAGACTGAAATAATGCACCAGGTGTGAAAAATCACATATTTTCTGGGGAAGTCCAGGTTTTACAGTACTTTATGGTCCTGGAGTAATATCCTCGAAGAAACGAGATTGACCGTTCACACCAGGTGTAAGAAACACATTTTTTCCGGGTAAGTCTGAATTTTTGCAGTACTTTAGGGTCCCTGGAGTAAGATCCTCGAAGACACGAGATTGAAGCAATGCACCAGGTGTAAGAAACACATTTTTTCCGGAAAATTCCGGGGTTTCCAGTTGTTTTGTTTCGCTGGAAGGAGGGTGACAGGTGTTGTCGATTCAAGAGGTTCTGGATGTTACGGAGACAACTGATTTATTTGTGGTGTCACACTACACAGCGTATGCGACCACACTCGAGTTACACTGCACTAAAGATAAGATTACACGTCCGCGTTGGATGACGTACGACAAGTGACTGACGAAGTGCACTACCTGGCTGAGGCCCACCGCGTAGTCACACACGCGCCGTCCGACCGTAAGCCATCTCTAGGTGACAGAGGTAGAGCAACTGAATGGAGTTGACGTGCGGCAGTTGATGAGAGTGGCGCCCTCTGCTGGAGACGAGCCGAAAACCAAACATACCGCCCGCCTCGTTCCTTGAACGACTATCTGTTAGCCGCCCGCCGTAAGGCCGAAGGTTCATGCTCCGATTCGACTGAAGCCGCTGATGACGTCGCTTCGCGTTTAAAAACACTCGCTCATTTATTCTGACTTGACGGTTATAAGAGGCACCTACTGGTGCGTGCGCTCCATGCCACTTAGCAGCTCTGGCTTATGCCGTGCTTAACTCAAAGGAAACCCACAAAAACCTTTGAGAGAGTTGCAAGTCAATTAATGTCAATTACAATCTTTAATCTTGGGCTTCGTATTATTTAGTTTCGCATTAGAGTGACGGGCGCGATCCAACCGCAAGGATCAAACAATCTAGAAAGGGTGACGAAAATGGTGCGCTTGGTCAAACTATGCGAGTCAATCTCGGGTGGAGTCAGACGAAACCAATCTCTCTGCGGATCTTAGCAAACGCCGAGCTTGTTGGTGATACCATCACTGCAAAGTTGAAGTCAGATCGAGCGAAGATGGTCTTGTTCTAGTAAATCTGCTAGTAGCTCCTGTCGATTGGCGATCCATTTGCAGAGAGGAAATCCGTCGATAAGTTGCTCCTGTAGCTGCCTCGCTTCTCGAAGGTCATTGCATTCCGTCAATAGGTGTAAGAAACACATCTTCTCCGGGGAAGTCTGAATTTTTGCAGTACTTCAGTGTCCCTGGATTAGGCTCCTCGAAGACACGAGACTGAAACAATGCACCAGGTGTCAAAAAATACATACTTTCAGGGAAGTGCGGGTTTTACAGTACTTTATGGTCCTGGAGTAATATCGTCGGAGACACTAGATTAAACGTTTATACCAGGTGTAAGAAACACATTTTTTCCATGGAAATCTGATTTTTTACAGTACTTCAGTGTCCATGGAGTAAGATCCTCGAAGACGCGATATTGAAACAATGCACCAGGTGCAAGAAACACATCTTCTCCGGGGAACTCTGAATTTTGGCAGCACTTTAGTGTCCCTGGATTAGGCTCCTCGAAGACACGAGATTGAACCAATGTACTAGGTGTAAAAACATATCTTCTGCCGGGAAGTCTGGGTGTTACAGTACTTTAGCGCCCCTGGAGTAACATCCTCGAAGACACGAGACTGAAACAATGCACCAGGTGTAAGAAAACACATATTTTCTGGGGAAGTCCAGGTTTTACAGTACTTCAGTGTCCCTGGAGTAAGATCCTCGAACACACGAGATTGAACCAATGCGCCAGGTGTAAGAAACACATTTTCTCTGTGGAAATCTGATTTTTTACAGTACTTCAGTGTCTCTGGAGTAAGTTCCTCGAAGAAACGAGATTGAACCAATGCACCAGGTGTAAGAAACACATCTGCGGGGAAGTCTGGGTCTTACAGTACTTTAGTGTTCCTGGAGTAAGTTCGTCGAAGACACGAGATTGAACCAATGCACTAGACGTAAAAACATATCTTCTCCCGCAAGTCTGGGTTTTACAGTACCTTGGCGTCCCTGGAGTAACATTCTCGAAGACACGAGACTGAAAAAATGCACCAGGTGTAAAAAAAACACATCTTTCCCGGGGAAGTCCGAATTTTACAGTACTTTATGGTCCCTGGAGTAATGTCCTTGAAGACACGAGATTGAACGTTTACACCAGGTGTAAGAAACACATTTTTTCCGGGAAATTCCGGGATTTCCAATATTTTAGGGTCCCTGGAGTAAGTTCCTCGAAGACACGCGATTAAACCAATGCACCAGGTGTAAGAAACACATTTTCTCCGGGAACAGCTAAATTTTTGCAGTACTTTAGTGTCCCTGGAGTAAGTTCCTCGAAGATACGAGATTGAACCAATGCACCAGGCGTAAAAGACACATCTTCTCCGAGGAAGTTTGCGTTCCACAGTACTTCAGGGTCCCTGGAGTAAGATAATCGAAGACACGAGATTTGAACAATACACAAGGTGTAAGAAACACATGTTCTCCGTGGAAATCTGATTTTTGACAGTACTTCAAGGTCCCAGGAGTAAGTTCCTCGAAGACACGACATTGAACCAATGCACCAGGTGTATGAAACACACCTTCTCCAGGGAAATCTGATTTTTTACAGTATTTTATATTCCCTGGAGTATGTTCCTCGAAGACACGAGATTGAACCAATGCACCAGGTGTAAGAAACACATCTTCGCAGGGGAAATCGGATCTTTTACAATACTTTGATGTACCTGGAGTAAGTTCCTCGAAGAAACGATATTGAACCAATGCACTAGGTGTAAAAAACACATGTTGTCCGAGAAAGACTGGGTTTTCCAGTACCTTAGGGTTCCTAGAGTAAGTTTCTTGAAGACAAGAGATTGAACCAATGCACCAGGTATAAGAAACACATCTTCTACGGGCAAATCTGTATTTTTCCAGTACTTTAGGGTCCCTGGAATAAATTTCTCGATGACACGAGATTTAGCCAATGCACCAGGTTCAAGTAACATATCTTCCCGTGGAAGTTCGGGTTTTACTGTACAAAATCTGGTTTCCCCGGAGAAGATTTTTTTTACACCTGGTGCATTGGTGCAATCTCTTGTATTTGAGGATCTTACTCCAGGGACCCTAAAGTACTGTAAAACGCAGATATCCCCCGGAAAAGATAAGTCTTTTACACCTGGTGCATTGTTTCAATCTCTTGTCTTTAAGGATCTCACTCCAGGGACCCTAAAGTACTGTAAAACCCAGACTTTCCTCGCAGAAGATGTATTTTTACACCTGGTGCATTGGTTCAATCTCGTGTCTTTCAGGAACTCACACCAGGGACACCAAAGTACTGTAAAAAATCAGATTTCCCCGGAGAATATGTATTTCTTTCACCTGCTGCATTGGTTTAATCTCGTGTCTCCGAGGACCTTAATCCAGTGACCCGAAATAATCGTAAAACTTAGCTATCCCCGGAGAAGATGTATTTCTTACACCTGCTGCATTGGTTCAATCTCGTGTCCTCGATGAAATTACTCCAGGGACCCTAAAGTACTGCTAAAACCAGACATCCCCGGAGAAGATGTGTTTTTTACACCTGGTCCATTGGTTCCATCTCGTGTTCCGAGGAACTTACTCCAGGGAGACTAAAGTACTTCAAAAATCAGATTTCCCGCAAGAAGGTGTGTTTTACACCTCGTGCATTGGTTCAATCTCCTGTCTTCGAGGATCTCACTTCAGGAACACTAGAGTACTGTGAAAAGTCATATTTCTCCGGAGAAGATGTTTTTCTTACTCCTGGTGGATTGGCTCAATCTCGTGTACTCGAGGATCTTACTTCAGGGAACCTAAGGTACTGTAAAACCCAGACTTCGCCGGAGATATGTTTTTTACACCTGGTGCATCGGTTCAATCTCGTGTTTTCGAGGAGCTTACTCCAGGAACACTAAAAAACTGTGAAAAATCAGATTTCTCTGGAGAAGATGTTTTTCTTACACCTGGTGCATTGGTTCAATCTCGTGTCTTCGAGGAACTTACTTCAGGGCCCTGAAGTGCTGTGAAACCCAGAGATCACAAAGAAAATGAGTTTTTTACACCTGGTGCATTGGTTGAATCTCGTGTCTTCGAGGATCTCACTCCAGAAACCCTAAAGTACTGTAAATCCCAGACTTCCCCCGGAGTGTATGTGTCTTTACCACCTGGTGCATTGGTTCAATCTTCTGTCTTCGAGGAACTTAATTCAGGAACACTAAAGTACTCTGAACAATCAGATTTCTCCGGAGAAGATGTTCTTCTCACTCCTGGTGGATTGGTTCAATCTCGTGTCTTCGAGGAACTTACTCCAGGGACCTTAAAGTACTGTTAAACCCAAACTTTCTGGAGGAGATGCGTTTTTTACACCTAGTGCATTGATTCAATCTCGTGTCTTCCAGGATCTTACTCCAGGACCCGAAAGTACTGTAAAACTCATACTTCGCCGGAGAAGATGCTTTTTACACTTGGTGCATTGCTCCAATCATTTGTCTTCGAGGATCTTACTCCAGGGACCCTGAAGTACTGTAAAACCCAGACATCCACCGGAGAAGATGAGTTTTTTACACTTGGTGCATTGGTTCAATCTCGTGTCTTCGAACATCTTACTCCAGGGACCCTGAAGTACTGTAAAACCCAGACTTCTTCCGGAGAAGATGTGCTTTCTTACACCTGGTGCATTGTTTCCATCTCCCGTCTTCGAAGAACTTACTCCAGGGACCGCAATGTACTGTGAAACCGAGACTTCCTCGGAGCAGATGTGTTTTCTACCTACAATTGGTGCATTGGTTCAATCTCGCGTCTTCAAGCATCTTACTCCAGGGTCCCTAAGGTACTGTAAAACTTAGACTTTGCCGGAGATGATGTGTTTTTTACACCTGGTGCATTGGTTCAATCTCGTGTCTTTGAGGATCTTACTCCAGGGACAATAAAGTACTGTAAAAAATCAGATTTGCCCGTAGAAGATGTGTTTCTTACACCTGGTGCATTGTTTTAATATCGTGGCTTTGAGGATCTTACTCCGGGGACACTAAAGTACTGTAAAAAATCAGATTTCCCCGGAGAAGATGTATTTCATACCCCAGCTGCATTGGTTCAATCTCGTGTCTTCGAGGAACTTACTCCAGGCACCCTAAAGTACTGGGCAAACCAAACTTTCCCTGAGAAAATGTGTTTTTAACACCTGGTGCATTGTTTCAAACTCATGTCTTCGAGGAACTTACTTCAGGGACCTTAAAGTACTGCTCAACCCAGACTTCCCGGAGAAGATGTACTTCTCACACCTGGTGCATTGGTTCAATCTCGTATCTTTGAGGAACTCACTCAATGGGACTAAGGTACTGAAAAAAATCAGATTTTCCCGGAGAAGATGTATTTTTCACAACTGGTGCATTGGCTCGATATCGTGTCTTCTAGAAACTTAGTCCAGGAACACTAAGGTACTGTAAAGAATCATATTTCTTCGAAGGAGATGCGTTTCTTACACCTGGTGCATGGGTTCAATCTGGTGTCTTTG
>CAKNXH010068798.1:0-37038 GCA_932178445.1 Andricus quercusramuli
ATAGTAACGGATAAATGGGAAATGCCACTAAATTTTTATTTTTTTTTTGTACATAATTTTTATAATTTTCATTAGAAAAAACAATTCTATCATTTTGAATATCACTTGATATCACGTAAAAGTACATGCAATTTTTAAAGAGTTGGATTTGAAATTCTTTAAATTTCTAAGGTTACAATTTGAAATTGCACTATTTTGCACTCTTTAAGTTTTATGTTGAATTAGGTATAGTAAGAGCGAAATGAAAAATCTCGAAAAGAAATATTCAAAGGGTAGCATGCTATTTCGAATTATTGGCGAAAAAAATTCGAATACGCACTACAGTCGCATCAAGCTGCATAGTTGATGATGGCTGACAATTCTTTTAGCGAAAAGTAAATTCTCTTTTTTTTAAATTTAAAATTGGATTTTTATCACCGTAAAAAGTTGAAAAAATGTGTCTCTGAAACGAGAAACAAAAATTCTCCCTACATTTTCTCGGAATCTAATAAAATTTTTCAATCAAACTCTTCGGGGTTCAATTCAGTACTCATTTGTCTCAAACATACTTTGTCATTTTTTTTCAATTAAAAAATCGATTTCACAGTTACATCTAAGTATCACGATTTAATTATTATTAATTATGTTATTTTTTAAAAGAGAAAAGATTCTTGATTATTAAAACGATTGCAAACATATAAACATTGTTAATCTAACCAATTCTTTAACCTTTTTTTTACTTTTTTTTTACTTTTTTAAATTGATGTAAATTATTACTAACTACTTGAGTATTTCCAATTTTTAAGAATAAATTCGTTGACAGCAGGAATCATTGAAAAATCTTTTAATAATATTTTTAAATATTTTATTTCTCATAAAGAGATTGTTTTTTTCTTTTCTACGTGTAAAAATTAATCTTTAATTTTCTTCCCTGATAAATCTCGAATTATATTAAAAAATTTGCAATTGTAATTCGAGAATGTAGGTTTATACTTGCAACCTTGAGGACCTTGATTTTTTTAGCCTATGGAAATCTCCTTGAATTTTTCACGAGATCCTTGAATTCGATTTTTTTGCTTTGAAAACGGTTATTTTATTGAAATGCGAAGAGTAATTCGAATCTTTCAGTCTATTATAAAAGAAACATCTTGCTTATAAGAAATCTTGCTACTGAAAAGTTTGTTGTTTCTCAATATGTAATTTGTCTTTTACTCATTTCAGAGTAAATGAAATGATTTCTAGGCATTTTTTGTAGACTTTACCAGTTATTTTATAGTTTGCAACGAACAGATTTAATATTGTGAATAATTCTATAAGTTTTTAATTTCGTCTCCGCTAATATCGAATGTTGAAGTATACATTCTTTTGTGCTATTCAGCTGACCAATTATCAAAATTATTAGTTGAAAATTTCGATGTTCATTCAGCTTCAGAATTAGAATGAGCCATGGCCATATGACGGATTTTTCAAGGGTTTCACAACTCGGTTTTTTAGTGTACACCAGATTACAAAACGTTACTAAAGATTTTAAAATATCTAAAAGGATTTTGAACATTTTACAAAGATTGCACGGATTTCAAATATTTAGAAAAGGATTTACAAAAAATTTTACAGATATTTCGAAAGATTTGACAAAAACTAACTTTTTTTGGTTGAAGGTTCTTAACTTTAGTCTAAAATTCATCTCGTCATTTGAAGATTCAACTATTTTGTTGAAAATTCTCTCTTTTTTGTGTGTAAAATCATAGTTTTAACTGGAAATTTAACTATTCCATTTTTGGTTGCAAATTGTTCTTTTTTAATAAAAAATTAATTCTTCTTGGTTGAAAATTCATCTTTTTGGTTAAAAATTTATCTATTTTGTTAAAATTGCAATATTTTTACTTGAAAGGTTAGGAATTTAAAGTGTTTCATATTGGATTCAATATTGATCTACATTAATTTTATTTGAAAGAATTTATTATTATATTTATTATTGTAAAGCATCGAAATATAAATACAGCAGTTAACTCTCAAATACTTATTCAGCTTGTAATTAAATTAATTACAATTTGTCTGAACATTACTTGTAATTTCGAGTAGATACGTATTTATATTGACATTACAGGTCTTTTTTTGTTTGTACAGTAGTCACTTTTAGTCACTTTTTGGCTTAAATTAATCACTCTTCCTACTCTTTTCAAGTACAGTAGTCTTTGGTAGCTCTATTGATATGATAAACCCAATAAATATATGATTTTCGTCCATGTTTGGCGATTCTGCCCCACATTACACTGATACACTGGAACCTGAATTGAATATAATTCGGGTTTGGCTGCAATTGGCCTTGAAGCTATTTCCAGGGCCTCCAAACGTAAATAATCAGGGCTATGTGAACCATCTTCTAATAATATGCAATATAGGCGCGTGAGTACCCGAGCACTGCACATTTAACCCACGCTCCTGGTGTTTCACGCTTGATTGCAAGCTCTCAGCTCCGAGGGGCTCCACTCTCAGTTCGAAACCGCCGCGGAAACGCTTCTCAGAATTAGCAAATCCGAGCTAAGTAAATCCAGGGCCAAGTGTATTTATAAAAGAAAAAAATGTCCCCTTTTTTCAAAGGAAAATTGTCCTATTTTCCCTACAATTGAACTGCTGAACTACTGCAATTCCTGAAATTGTTTGTTCTCTGAGTGAAAATCGTTTTAAAAGCAGGTCTTTTGAAATGAAGAGAAATTGCTCCATTCCCTTGATTGCTTTATGAGCTTGAGAGTCGGAGGCTTAAAATCTAGCAATGAATGGAGCCAAAATGAATGCGTTTTACAAACGGAGTCGCGTGTTTCATAAGTAGATCCTGGTGAGACATTGAGACTTACTGAGACACGTTTTGTTTGCAGGTGCTCGAGCAAATAAAGTCAGTCATAGAAAACCGGAACCACCAGCTATCCTCTACGACCTCCCCAGATACCACGAGTTCCCTACAAGTGAGTAGTATACAATATAACATAGTAAGATATACAATATGCATCGGACGTCGTTTTGACTCTTTTGCCGTTGTCTCCATCAGGATCGCGACCTCTGTCATTAGATTTGTTATCGCGCTTTCTCTTGAGTCTCTTCATGCCCTCTTTTTAAAACAAATGTTTATCTTTCACTCTCTCCTATCGAATATCTACATCAGCATCAGGCAACGCGCGACCTTCTTCGCAATCTTCCATCTCAATCTAGATTACATTCAGGGTTTTTAATTGCACTGCATCAAAAGGGAAATTTCGTTTTTCCTTAAGATTATTATCTGTGGAAGATTTCAGTTCATCTCATCTCTTATCGATGCTTAGAGATTTCAACCCTGAATTGAGTGCTAGATACGAGATAAAAGTTGGGGACAAATTCTGTTTTTAATAAACTAGGAAACAAACACGGCGATTATTATTATTACGCAATTGTCTCTCGTTTGAAGTCTCTGCGCAATTCTGTTACACAAGTTCACTTTCTTTGAGTTTATGTTTTTACAGATTTTTCTGAATGAAATATAAAATTATTGTTAATACATTTTTCGTATTTCGTATGGTCAAATGGGGCTAAGCGGCTCGTTTTTTACAATGAAGTACAAGAAGGAATTTAAGTTAGGTATCGGTGCTTCAAGTATATAATCTTCCTATTTGACCCTCCTTTGTACTATAAAGCATAAATATTAGTGTGGTCAAAAAATGTTTCACTCTAAAGGGCCAAACCCCCCCCCCCCCCCTATTGTTTCCATTTTCGGAGAGAGTAAATCCTTTTTTCTTTAAATTTTAATATTAAGACGTGCTAGCGGGCACTCCCATATATTTAACATGGGGAAATTTTTGATTGTCAAAAAATTGGACTGGTATTTCAGGGTTTGATCGAAAATTGCCAACTTTTTCAGGGATTTAAGAGGAGTTTCTTTGAAATAAAATCATGCGAATAATTTCACAGATCTGCAAAAAATGGGCTGCAATTGTTGTTGGCCAACTGAGGGTCATTTCAGATGTAATTTTCTGCGTAGAATCCGAATCCTAGGTCAGACTTTTCCCAGCACGTATGGTGTTTGAGATATCCTAACCTTAATGTGCGAAAAATGCGGCTTTTTGGTATATTTGAGCTTATGTTGCATCGCGAAATTTTTTTCTCTGAAATAAAGTCATGCCATCTAAAAGTACAACTCTCAAACTTTAAAAGGCTTTTTTAAAATTGAAGATATCATTTTTCTTCGCAGAGATATCCTTCAATGAAGTTTAGTACTTTGATGGTTACATTAAAATAAATTGTTGAAAATAAATCTGTTTTGGTTGGGGATTCAACTATTTTGTTGAAAATTCTTATTTTTTGGTTCGATTCAACTGCTTAGTTGAAAGTGGAACTACTTCGTTAATTCATAAGAAACAATAACATTTTACCAAACTCTCCTCCCTTCCCATCGTCTTACGTTATTTTTGAATAATCTCTTAATAAATTCACGAACAAAATTTAGTAGGCAATAATTACGTAAGATATGTGGGGAGGGGGGGACTTACATTTTCGAACAAAGGGGGTACGTGGTAAAAATTTCAGAAAAAAAACTAAGTAATTTATGCATGTCCCCTCAGGTCCCCCTTTCACGCGTGGTTTCAATTGCATAATCGCTTTTATCGACATTGTCTAAGTTAATCTTGAGATGAAATAGTTTCAGTTTCCATTACAGAATTATTCTACTATTCTCTATTGAACACGTACTTATCACTTTTGCGTCTCTTTAAGTCCCACGTGAAGCTCACAACTAAAATCACTCGTTTACTCTCTGATCTCTTTGTTCGCTCCATTCTTCTCCGAAGCTCTGATGTCACTACTGTATTCTGCTTTGAAGACTGCTAGTGGACGCTATCAGCAGGAAACCACCGAGGTGAGATAATACAAAAAGCGAGACAAAAAGTGATTTTATTCTACATATCGCGTCACTCGAGTGTTCCCTACCATTAGGTGGTGTCGTCAGTAAACTTCGGTCTCCGCGTAGCGTTGGTCGCCTTTCAATGTATAATAATGTTTTTGTGCTTGAAATGTAATTACAACTACTTAAATGGGGGTAAGCAAACTTTGTTTTTTTCCAATACAAAAATAAAGTGTCTGGAATCTCTCCACTGATAAGGGGAACCTACACCCTTCGGAATTTGGTTTTGATTTATACTCCTTCCAGTAATAGGTAATTACCGAACCTATAACGTGCTAAAGTAATAAGATGCGCTTTTCAGCAATTCTCGAGGAAAAAGGTATTTAAAAAATCCACGCACGTTACATGGACCGCGATGCGAGAGTCTCTCAATTCTCATTTAGATCAGGCGGTAGCACTCCCAAGTTTATAACCGGGAAAACCCCTATCAGTAGTGTGGCGCGTCTTCAAATAGGAAAATATTGACATACAAAGAGTTGCATACCTTGTTTTATTTGGTAATTTAAAAAAAGTACATTCGAGCTCTTACTTACTTCTATTGGATGTGACAAGATCAGGCAAAAAGAAGTAATCACTTACAATAAAAATAACAAAGGATGGATTTTGACCCACTTATAAATCGAACTGGACAATAATCTTCTACAGAGACATCAGTTGGGTCAATACTATTGGTTTAAGCCAATAGAACACATTTCCGAAATTTGGCACTATTTTTGTATTTTTTATTTTTATCTCATATGAAAATAATAATAACCCAAATATAAACGTTTAATTAAATGAAGAAAAATGAGACTTTCTATTTTTTTTAAATTTTCTTGGAGTAAAAGTGATACAGGTTGCAAAACCCAATTTTTCATATGAAAAAATGGTTAAAAATGAATATTTTGTCTCGATTTAAAAAATGTAATAGTCAATTGCAGTAAGAAATTTTATTTGAAAAAATTGGAAAAAATCAGCAGGCTCTACCCTTAGGAAAAAAGTATTGGTAAGTATTGGATCTAATACTTTTTTTCATGAATAAGTATTGGAAATCCAATACTTTTTCGCGAAAAAAGTACTGGATCCTATAGTTACCAATACTTCTTTTTTATAAGGGTTGCAAATTGGAAGCATTACCCAGAATGGCTGTCGATCAAGGAAGACCTGTAATTAAGGGAAAAGTCGGAATTTTATCGGCCAGGGAAAAGTCAGGGATCTTAAAAAATATCTTGCAATATTCAGGACATTTCATTAAGATGAACTTTAAATCAATGTCAAGGTTAATAAATTTCAAATTCTAAAATCTTATTTTGAAATTTATTTATTCCATGTTTAAAAGGCTGAATATGTTTGAAATGTTACAAGATAAAAGTTCTGGTCTTTGAATCTTAATAGCCAGGGAAAATGAAAAATTGGTCAGGGCAAAGTTAGAGAACTTGGAAAATGAAGTTTTGCGGCCACCCTGATATAATATTCTTGTTAGTACTCTATGTGCCTTGTATTAATATTTCTTTCTTTAAATTGCTTCCCTTCTAACAATTATGTTTTTAGTTTCAGATTTTATTCTTTGATAAAAAATTTAACATTTTGTTAAAAAGTCATCCTTTTTGGTTGAAAATATTGTTGGTGTTGAAAATTCCACTGAATTTTTTTTTGGTTGCGAATTTGACTAATTTTTTGAACTTCCTTTTTTTCGTTGCAAATTATTTTTTTAGTGATAATGTAACTTTTCCATTTTTGGTTGAAACTTTATCTTTTTTATTTAAAAATTCAATTATTTATTCAAAACTTCATGTATTTTGTTGAAAATTCATTTTTTCGTTTGAAAATTCAATGTTTTTGTTCAAAGTTTAATTATTTTATTGAAAATTCGTCTTCGTAGATAGAAAATTCAACAATTTTGTTAAAAATTCAACTATTTTGTTGCAAATATAACTATTTGGTTGAAAATATAAATTGTTTCATTCTGTTTATAAAAGATTTAATGTTAAAAATGTTACAAGATTGAAATCCTCGCATCGCGGTCTATGTAACGTGCATGGATTTTTGAAAAGTCGTATGAATCCAAACAAAATTCCGAAGGGTGTAGGTTCCTCTGAGTGAATAGTGAAACGAGCGATTTTTTTATTTATCCTTCGAGTTCTCTCAAGTTGGCTTACTTATTTCCTATTTTGGAAATTTCAGACTGTATTTTTTTACAGAATCGCTGTCTCGGGGGTCAAGAGAAGTCATTGGAGGAATCGCAGTCAAAGGTGAGATTATATCGATTTGTTTTGTTCATAGTTGTATCAGAGGTTGTATTCGAAGTTCTGACAAGATGGTAAAATCGGGATCTGCAAAATCTCGTGTAGCAACAGGTGGCGAACGATACGAACCCGTTAGTTAATCTTCTTCTGGTTTCCTCTGCTTTAGAGAAAAGTAACAGTAAGAAAAAATCCAGCAATTCTACATCGACGCGTTTTTTCTTCCATGCGCAATAAACGCGCCGAGAAAATTGTTTTAAAGCTCGTTTTAAAGTTACTGCTCACAAGGTTTGCAGCAGATTCAGAGAGGATTCTCACGTCCATGCCCGACAATTACAGGGTCGAGTTGCTTTTAGATAAAGAGCCAGTAAATTGAGCTCTTAGCTTGGACATTTATTGCTGTTTCTGTTTTTCTGTCAGGTAGAAGTTGATTTTAAGAATCTGAACGAGAAACTCTGAAAGAAACTCGATTGAGGAATACAGAGTATTTTTCAAAAAGATCAATTTTTCTACCTGACCGGCAAATCTGGAAGACCGGGAAATAACCGCAATTTCATTGTACGGGAAAACCCGTGAAATGACCGGGAATGATTCAAATAAAATGTGCTCTCATATAATTATATTATATTCCTCGGATTGTGAGTTGAAACAGGGAATTTGTGAAAAAATCATAATTCACATTTGAAATAGGGAATTTTTCAAAAGAATTCCAAGTCTGAGTTGACACCGTGAATTTTCTAAAAGAATTCTAATTCTAAGTTGGGACAGGGAATTTTAGTAAAGAATTATACTTTCCATTTTAGGTTTACATTAAAACAGGAAATTTCGTTAAGAATTTTAATTTTTACTGGATGTTTCCGTAAAGAATTATAATTTGACTTGAAACAGGGAATTTTGACATGGGACGGGAACTTTGGAAAAGAATTCTAATTCTAATTTAGAAGAGGGAAATTAATTTCGATAAACGGGAATTACTATATTTTTTAATTATAGTAGAAAATTTTGTAAATGACTTGAATTATGACTTGGTATAAGGAATTTTTTAAAGAATTATAATTATCACCATTATAAATGAAATATAAAAAGAAGTACCCGTGAAGAATTCTAATTTTTACTTTGGAACAAGGTATTTCCTAAAAAAATATAATTTTGTTTTGGAACAGATAATTTTTGGCATGGAACGGGAAATTTTAGAAAATAATTTTAATTCCGTTTCATAAGGAGAGATTTATTCATAATTTAACTAGTCAATTTTTGGTTGACAATTTATATTTTTTAGTCAAAAATTCAACTATTTGGTGGACAACTCATGTATTTAGTAGGAAATTTGTATTTTTGGTAGAAAATTATTCTTCTTTATTGAAAATTCAGCTACTTGGTTGAAAGTTAAACTAGTTTGTTAAGAATTAATTTATTAGTTGACGATTCATTTCTTTATTAGAAAATTGAACTATTTTGTTGAAAATTCAACTATTTCATTGAAAAATAACTTTTTTGTAGAAAATTCAACTGTTCTGTATAAAATCCGTCTTTTTGACTTGAAAATTCAACAATTCGATTGATTTTTTTCTTTTTTTCGCTCCGAAACCTTTCTTGGTTGAAAATTCAACTCTTTTATTGAACATTCGTCGTTTTAGTTTGAAAATTATAATTTTGACTACTGAAGAGGGAATTTTCTAGAGAATTATGATTTTCATTTTTGGTTCTCTTTAAAACAGGAAATTTCATTAAAAATTCAGTTTTGTCTTAGGACCGGGAGGTTCTTTGAAAAATTATAATTTGACTTGGAAGAGATAATTTTTGACGTGGAACGAGAATTTTCGAAAAAAAAATATTTTTCTAAGTTGCGGCATAGCATTTTCGTAAAGAAATATCATTTTAAGTTTGGGACAGAAAATTGTTGTGAAGAATTATAATTTTGACAATTAAGATCAGGAATTCCTTAAAGAATTTTAATTCTGACTTTCCAATAGGGAATCCTAGAGAATTGTAATTTATATTTTAGAACAGGGGGTTTTCGTAAAGAACTATTATTTGACTTGGAACAGAGACTTATTGGCAAAAAAATATCTGCAAAAATTTAGAATTATGATTCATTTACAGAATTCTCTGTTACAAATCAGAATTTTAATTCTTATTACTATGAATGATCTAATGTTCCAACTCAGAACTGTAATTTTGTTCTAAATCAGAAATCTTTTAAATCTGTTACAATATTTAGAAATCTCTTGATATCTTCAAAAATCATTTAAACTCATTCAACTGTTTTTAACTCTCTTAAATTGTCTGGGAAAAATGAACAATTGACCGGATTTAAAATCATCCATCGGATATGCACCCTTAAGAATAAACGTTGCAAATTTTTAAATTAATAATTATATTGATTAATGTATTTTTCAAAATATAAAAGTTATTTTTTATTGCCATAAGTGTCCACAGCATGTATCATTATTTCCAGCTCTTCTAAGCAAGGTCCCGTTAGCCTTTGTAGTCTATAGTTCTATACCACTCGGAAAGCGATAATGAGCGATACATTTTCACGTCTCTCTGTCTGTACACTGCCTTTTCGTCGACGAACAAGGCGGATAAACATGCCGGACACACTTTGCCATCGTTAAGAGTGCCAATGAATTATTATTCTCTTATCTGTGGTGTACTCTTAGCTGCATCAAAGGTGAAATCTTTAAATGATCATTTCTAAAGATAGATTAAAAAATCCGAGTTGCTATGCAACTTATAACTCCTTTAGACTAACGGGCCGTCCATAAAAGTCGTTACCAATTTTTGGCTATTTTTGCCTCCTCCCCCCACCCCGCTGTCACCTCCCGTTGACAACTTCGGTGAAAATTACCATATTACCATACGCATAGGTAATGAATGGAGAATAAAGAAAAATATTATTATCTCATTTTTGTCTCAGGATTAAGATGGTTACAGGCCAATATGTCGAAGGCATTTTTTGTTAGAGTTGGATAATTGAATAGTCTGCACTGGGCTATCCTGGTATATAACATCAGTCACGGACGCATTTTTGTAATGCAATTAAGTGATCTGATCAGAGCAGTGTGCCTAATTTGACATATTCGTCAACGCCTGGTTTTTTACCCCATCATTCACGGACTGGGTTGCAGTCAAGTGCATGATGGAAGGACCTACAGCTTAAGGTGGGATCTGAACCACCAGAAACTCCGTAAAGGTACTTAGAAAAATTTTCAGACGCACCGACTCAGGGATTGAACCCCGGACCTCTAACGTGAAGTCCGAGCCTCTAAGCACCTGAGTAATCGAGGCTCATTATTGATAAATTTTCAACCAAGAAGATCAATTTTCTACCAAAAAACGAATTTTCAACAAAGTACATGACTTTTCAACCAAATCGTTAAATTTTCAGTTTAAAAAATTAGTTTTTTAACAAAAAAAAAAGCATTTTCAACCAGTTAAATTCAACAAAAAAGACGAACTTTTAACAATATAGATGAATCCTGAACTAAATCGATGAATTTTCAATAAAATACTTAAATTTTTAACCAAAGATGTGAATCTTAAAAAAATCTTAAATCTTAAAATATATGAATTTCTAACCAAATTATTTTTTAAGCCAGAAAGACGAATGATCTACAAAACAGTTGAACTTTCAGCCCTAAAATATTATTTTTTAACAAAAAAGTTAATTTTTTGTCCAATAGTTCAATTTTAAAATAATTAGTTTAATTTTCTAGCCAAAAATACGAATTTTCTACAAACTAGTTGAATTTACAGTAAAAAATGTGAATTTTCAACCAAAAATTAATTTGCAACCAAAGGTTTTAATTTTAGAGAAAAAACAGTTCAATTTAAATAAAAAAGGCGAATTTTCAACAAAATACATACATTTTCAACCAAATAGTTCAATTTTTAAACAAGAAAATATTAATTACAAATATATTTCAATTAAAAATATAAGTTTCCAGCCAAAAATTGAATGGTTACATTTACAGTTAAAAAATTAGATGTCAATAAAAAATCGAATTGTCAACAAAAAAGATTAATTTTCAACCAAAGAAATCAAGTTTCCACTGAAATTATGAATTTTCAACAACAAAAATTTCAACAAAAGAGTTCGACATTCAACCATATAGTTGAATTTTCAACCAAAAGGCGAAGGGTGAATTTTCGAAAAAGTAATTAAATTTTAAACCAAATAGTAGAATTTTTGACCAGACGAGATGAATTCCAAACCAAAAATATAGAAGTAGATATTTCAACAACAAAAAAATAAACTTTTTCAGTTCACATTTAAGCAACAAAAAAAAAAAGAAAAGAGGGGATTACAGGAAAGAGTGCGAAGTCGGAAATATGAAAGAGATTGTTAAACTTATTAAATTATTATTAAACTGTAACGTTTCAGGGATATCTGTCGCAAAATTCGTAAACTTTGCTCAAATTTGTCACTAGTAAACGTACTAGGAAAATGTTATGAAAGTGATTAGATCATTTTTTTATTAATATATGCCCAAGAATTTAGTTGAAATCGAAATATTTCAAAAGATTCTAAAAATTTTCAGAAGACCTGTGGTTTTAAAACATTCCCAGCGATTTTTAAATTTCTTAACCTTTCTTAGAATGCTAAATACATGAAACAGTTGATTACGTCTCCTCGGCCTCGGTTTACGTTTTTATAAAACTTACAGTAATAAAATTCATTTTATGACTTCCATCTCATTGGATGTTTTGAATGCCCAAATTAATTTTATGAGCTAAGTTTACAAGAATCTCAGAATCGCAATTTGTCTGCAAAGATGATTATATCCGTCAATGAAGTTCGTGAGGTTCTCATGTTCTAGATAATCTAGATATGATGAATCGGGAATAACGGATTTCAATTTGAGCGTGAAGTTTTTTTTTATCTACCAATATTAATGAAATATCTTCTCAACTTGAAGGACTTCGAAAGATATATATTTTATATTAAGATGATTTAAGAGAATCAAATTGCATTTAGACATATTCCAGTTCCGAAAAACTCCTTTCTATTGTTAAACTTTAAGTAAAAGAGAAATAACTTGTCAGTTCTTTCAAAATGAGATAAATTATGCAAATTACCGTTTTGTAAAATTTAATCTGGTATTGAACTGTGGTCAAAGGTACTTGAAAGTCACTCTTGAATAAAATTTCAATATTTCTCTTCTGAGTAGGTTTTAGTTCAATACGGAGCTGCTTCGTAATATTTTTATGAATACTTATGCAATGATTTATAGCTTGTAATATTTATTATGTTAATTTATATATTTATTTATATTCATTGTTTTTATTTGATGAAATCATTACGTCATTCCATGTTTTTGTGAAGATAATCCACTTCTATTGTATATTTTCTCCCACGTACAATGAGGGTGCGTCGAAAAAGCAAAATTATGGAAATCGAAATTGGAACTATGTGGAAAAGTAGTGTTTTAATCCGATAAAAAAGTGTAATTAATTGGGTTTTAATTTAGAAACGGCTTCAACTTGAGCATTACCAAAATGTGCGTTAAACAATTCTTGTATTCATAGTTTTGATATTTTCGTGTATGTCAATTATTAACAATATTTTTGGAGGTCTTGACTGTCTCGCCGAATGCCAACAGCTTTTCAATTAATGTTTTCGATGCGATATTTTATGTTTAAAGGAATTCTGTGTTCAAAAAAACAATTTAAAAATCTACATCAGGAATAATGAAAGAATTTTTGTAGGTGTTCATAGCTTCGTTACTGGTATACATACATTAGAAGAAGGTTTGATAAGTCTGAAAAATTATAAATGTAAGCATAGTAAATTTTTGAAAAACTAATTTTTGTGTTTTTGAAAATTATCTTGGAAGAAAATTGATAAGTCTATGTAACCAAAAAAATATCATGTTTTCCAAAAGTCATTTTCGTTTTTTTCCAAATTATCTTTTTCCAGCTGGCTTTAAGAAATATTTTCTAAGTCCAAGGGTTTTTTACTGATAAAATACACTAGAAAAAATAATGTAAGAAAATAATTATTTTAAAAACTTGCTGCCTCCTTTCTTTCGATTCTTTGTACTTGCCAGTTTTCTTAGTATATTTTTACCAGTACAACCCCCTCGGACGTAAACAATATTTTTTTAAAGGCAGCTGGAAAAAAATAATTTGGAAAAACACAAAACTGAAATTTGGTCGGATTGTATCTCCGACTGATATCCAGGTCTGATAGAATTTCGAGCTATATATTCAAAAATACAACAATAATGCGATATCTAGTCTATTTGTTCGCATCTTCGAGACGCATCGATTGGCCTATTGTTGAACCTTTTATGACACACCAGTACCGGTTTATGAAGTTTAAACAATATATATTCTGATTATATGAGAAGAACTTTGTTCATATTCAACATGTCTGATACAGTATACTGTATCAGACATGTTTGTTCACGTCTTCGAGACTCGTCGAATGACCTGTTGACGAATCTTCTATGACTATCATCTAGCAATACCAATATATAAATTAAACAAATATATTGTTTATCTTGTTAATATGAGGAACCTTTCACGACCTACCATAACCTATCAATATCGTTCTTAAATATTGTTTTTGAATTTCTCAATAAAATTATTCACTTTCTTTTTAAGAGGAATCCTTTTTTAAATTGGGGATATAAGAGTATTGTATTTGATGTAATTGTTCGCGTCTTCGATACGCGTGAATTGACCTATTGACGAATTTTCGATGACCATTATTGATCAACAAATAGCGACTTAGTAAGTTAAAAAAAAAGGTTACATTATTTATATGGAAAAAAACTTTCTTTTTCATTTGGAATATAACACTATCGTAAGTTAAAAAGTTGTTCATTTTGGCAGAACATATCGATAGACTTTTTGATGGGCCCTCTGATTTTCTGAAAATTAGATTTTCGGTAAGATAGAAACAAAAGCTTGTAAAATATTGAAAGTATTTTTTTTTCTTTTGTCGGTGAAAAACCTCCTTCTGTTAGGAAGCAAATTTATTTGATACCTATGAGAAAGCAAAATGCACATAAAATAAGCACAAATAAATACACTCTTAGTGAATGCATATCAATATTACTTCGCAGCGGTATCTTCGTAATTGTGAGAAAAGTTTGGAAATCAGGGCGGGCTCTTTTATTTGAGTGTGAGCGCTTAAATCTCTGTTTTATGATCTATATACCATAAAGTGCTAGCAATGAAAAATTAGAACCGTTACTTGGCCCAATGTCTTTGCAGGGTAAAGCAAGTGTATAATTCCACGGGCTAAACATTCACTAAGTTTCTTTTGATATTGAAAATATATTAAATTGGGCGAATAATAAATATAGCGTGAATTGAAATATTATTTAACAATGTAAAATAGTATTAAATCTTATTTTTAAGTAAAAATACTGTTAAATTCACGACAAAGTATGGATTCAAATTAACGTAACTGATAGTTCACAAAAACTACAATTAATTTCACACCTTTTGGTTGGTTGATTAAAAAATTTTTTTCTTCTAAAAGTACCTCCAGTAAAAGTAAGATTAATAATTCTGCAAATTTCGATACAGTAATTTAAAACCTTCTATTGTTAATTCAAAATATGTTATCAAAAATCTATAGACTCAGCTTTATTAAATAAATTTTTTGCAAACAAAGAAATTCATACTGTTGTTTTTGTTTGTATTTACAATAGGTACCGAAATTTTTTTCTTGAAAGACAAAGTTGACGGGTTTTGATATAAAAAACGCAAACACTCATTCTTATTTTTCAAAATTTGTCATATTAACATTTTTCCACACAAAAAAACTCGCTGAAATGTTATTGCCAGAATTACAGAAATCAAGGTCATGAAATACTTACCCAATTCCTAATTTACCAACATTGCTTTGCGCAACAATTTAGTCCACACGAATTGAGTTACTAAGTTGAAAATTTAGGAAATTTATTAAAGGGCACTAACGAACATTTGTACGGTCCTTAATTTCTGAAACTACAAAAAATTCAATTTTAGACAATTTTGGGATTTTGTTTGTATTTCCGGAAATTGAGGTCCCTAAAAACGTTACTCAAATGCTTTTTAATTAATTTCCCGAATTTTAAACTTAATATCCCAATTAGTGTGGACGTGAGCTGTTGCAAAATAAATGTTGGTAAGGTAGGAATCGGATAAGTATTACATAACCTTAATCCTTAAGGCTTTAATCGGTGATATCGGTGGCGCTTGTAAGGTCAGCGGAGTTGCGATGTTTACGGTTCGGCGCTATAAGAAGCCACGAGCAAGAAGGAGAAGAAGAACGGTTCGGAGAGTCCCTCTATAGCATGTTTGTTGCTCAAGGGTACCCACGAGACAGCTGCTATGGAGGGAGTCTAGTGTATTTTCAATCTTAAATTAATTTCAAATCAATAGATTCGTATTTAAACGTTTTTTTTTTGAGTTTCAAATCCTATATAAATATCGTTTTAGTCTAAAATATTCAATTTTCAACCCATTCAATTTGAAATTTCTTAAATAAAAAAAGGAACAATTGTTTCTTATTTACTTCAAACGTTACAGTTTTAATTTTTCCATTTTTAATATTTTCATTTTGTGAGTGAAAGTGTTAAATTTCAAAGTATAAATAACAATTGAAAAATTATTATTTTGAATTTCAAAAAATCTGCCCGCTTCGCGGACACATTCTCATGGCGCGCTTTGCGCGCGGCTCGCTTCGCTCACAAGTTTGAGCGCGCCTAGGGCGCGCGACTGTTGGATCTCGCGCTTCGCGCTCAATCATATATTTATCTCGCGCTTCGCGCTCGATTATATATTCACCTCGCGCTACGCGCTCGGACGTATTTAAATCGCGCTTTACGCTCGGTTTCTCTAGATTTTTGAACTTCGCGTTCGACTTTGATGGAAAGAAAAAGTTTATTTGCAAATATTATAAAATTATCAAAACCTCTACATGTGAAGTGATTGTTAAATTTTGTTTTTATTTTAGAATGAAATGGAACTTTATTTACTCAAGGTTCTATCGACCTTAAGGAACACATTCTCATCCAGACACTCACGCTTCGCGCTCGATATGTGATTTGGAAATCATTTGAACCTTGCGTTCCACGCTCGGTTCTGTGCACCGCATGATTGAAATTAAAAAGTCACGAATAAAACAAAAACCACGCATCCTATCAGAACACGATTTATAACAAATTTGTACCTCTTCTTTGGATGAACAAATTTTGTCTCTGTCATTTTTCTCGTAACTTGTGTTATTCGTCCAAAAATTTAATTTTACTATTTCCAACGCTGTCTTTTACGAATAAAATAAAAACTACGCATCATATCAAAAAGTGAATAATAACAAATTAGGAGATCATTTTTGGGTGCATAATTTTGTTCCATTCATCTTTGGTCGTACCTTGCATAGTTTGACAGCAAAATGAAATTATTGATTTTTAATTATACTTTTGTGTGATCAAAATTTGGATTTTTGATTTTTCAAAAAATTCAAAAAGTTGTTAAGAAAATACTGTAGGGTGTTCAAAAAGAAATATTTTCCTCCTCTTGACTTTTTTTCATATCGTTCGTTTTTCGGCATAAAATGTTCATTTACGTTTGTTTTTTGTAATTTTGAAAATGCTATAACTCCGGTAATTTTTTTTTATCCGAAAAAGTCATTAGGATAAATTGTTCGAGTTTTGGAGTACTATGAATAGCCGTACATAGAATTTTTGAATTTTGAAGAAAATGGTCTCAAAAATTTTCAAAATGCTCCAACTTTTGGAATTTTGATCAAAATTAGCTGTATAACGAACTTGTTCTTTCTTTGTAGGTCCTAAAAAAGTGGGCCAAAGCACAACCCAATCTGATTATTTTTTCGAAAGTTATCGTGCCTACAGACAGACAGACAGACAGACTACAGACAGACACCTTGGTAAAAACCTTTTTTTCTAGCTCAGGGGGTCTCAAAACGTGGAGATTTGATGAAAACCGACCAAGTCAAATTTTACATAAAACCAATACCTTCTCATTAGAATGAGAATGTAATTAATAATTAATAATAATTTTTGAAACGACCTTAAATCAAAATAACTTGAACTGTAATTTAAAAAATGTTCTATTTTTTAACCAAAAATCTTGGTACTGTTCAATTTATGAAAGTTCAAATTGTTTACCCCTTAGTTTAACAGCATTAATTTAAAATTGATACATTAAAAAGTGTTAAAAGCTTATATATTGTACGTGTAAATTAATAAGCTTACAAATTAAAAAAATGTTAAGCTTCAATTTTAAAAGTTTAAATGTCAAAGGAGTTCCACTGTTAGAGTGCTTCAATTTGCAGTTCAATTTTTATTACTTAAGCAAAAAACGGTTCAGCTTTAAGAAATCATTTTTTTAAATTTCAATGACCGTGAAAAATTTGTTTCCTCGGTTAAAACAGCCACATTAATTATTGAACCATTATTTACAGAAAGTTGGAACAAGTAATAAAAGAATTTGTGTAGTAGTATAAAGATATTTTAAACTGTTTTTTTCAAAGTAAAGTGTCGGCATAGATGTTTCCAAGCATTAAGAGGTTTATTACCATGCTTTGATAAAGTAGGATATATTAACAAGTTCTTATGTTTACCGCAGTTTACCGACAAAGTTATGTACTGCCGATAAAGTAGATAAAGCTAGTTATGGTAAGACATACATTACCTATAAAGAAGATCCCTTCTTGAACTGTTCTTTTTTAATTTTCTGTAGTTTCACCAAAGATATTATTTTGGTTTCATAACTTCTTTTGTGTCTCTAAGTATTGATTTAAAAGGTTATAATATTATATAATTGTTATTGTTTTTGCTGAAAACTTAATTACCTAATTACCAATTTAAAAAAAGGTTAGTGCTTGTTACTCAATACATATTCTAAGAAAAAAAGATTTATTTTATGAGGAAAAATTGAAAATAACAGTTATTCCAATAAAAAAAAAATAATTTTTATCATTTAAATTTTGACCTAAAAAGAATATTCTTCATTCAGAATATGTATTGAGTAACAAAAGTTATATTTTTTAACATGGTAATTATTTAAGTTTCCCAAGGATTTCCTAATAGCCACGCTTGACTATTAAAAAAAAAAATTTTCTCATGAACGAGGGTACTAACTTCATTTTCTCATTTCGCATAAAAAGGGCATTTGCATTTTAAACATTTAAAGGAAAGGAAGCAAATGTGTAGACAAGGAAGTTGAATCGACTGATTGAACAATTTAATTCAGATGGTTTTATTTATAAATGCAGAATACGTAATTGAAATCGAGTATACCTGACTTTCAGAAATAACGACTTTTTTTAATCCTTACGTAAAGAATTGCCGATTTATGACCAACTGTTCGTCTCCTTTCGACCGAGAAAATGCCTTGGGTAACTAGAAAACGTGCAAATCTTTCGACTTTTTCTTTTTGTTGAACAAGTTGCTGTGCCTGACCCTTACTAAATGATCAACTACATTCTATCTTATCAACACAGACTTTAATGATGCAATTAATCGAATATTATCATAGTATACTTGAGTTAATTTCCTTTGAGTGAAAACTTGCAGGGAATTCACCAACCGGAAAATCCTGAATTAACCAGGAATACAAATTCCAACCGGGAATCACATTAAAAGTTTTCAAAAATGCGATATTTCTTATTAATTGTGATAACAAGACAAATGAATTTGAGTGTTTATTATTTAAAATGTTAATAAATATTAGTAAAATAATGTATCCAGAATTTATAATATTTCAAAAATATTATAACAATGAAGAATATTTTTTATGCTATAGATAGACGAATTTTCAACAAATTAGTTAAATTTTCACCCCGAAAGACGAATTTTCCATCAAGAAGATTAATGTTCTACCAAAAAGATGAATTATCTACAAAAAAGTTGAATTGTCAACCCGGAAATATGATTTTCAACAAACAAATTAATTTCCTATCATGTAGTTAAGTTTTCAGTTAAATGATTTAATGTTTAAACAAAAAATACTAATTCTCTACAAACCTTTTAAATTTTCCACCTTAAAATATGAATTTTCTACAAAAAAGTTAATTTACAACGAAATAATTGAGTTTTTAAGCACACAATGATGAATCTTTAACCAAAAAAAGATTTTAATTTGAAATAAAAAACTGTTGAATTCAATCAAAACTAGAAAATATAAATCTTCAACAAAAAATTGACAAGTTACACTTTTAGTTTAAAAAAATGAAATCTCAAAGAACAAAAAAAGAATTTTTTTTACAAAATAGTTACATTTTTAACAAATAAATTAATTTTCAACTAAAATGATGAATCTTTAAAAAACGAATTTTCAACAAAAGAGTTAAACACTCAACCAAATAGTTGCATTTTTAACTAAAAAGATCATTTCTTAACCAAGAAGATTAATTTGCACCAAAAGACGAATTTTCAACCAAATAGTTGAATTTCTAACTAAAAATGATAAATTTTCAACCAAAGATGGAATAGTACAATTTCCAGTTAAAAAATTATCTTTCAAGCAAAAATAAAACGGATTTTCAACAAAATATTTAAATTTTCGATTTCGTAGTAGAATTTTTAGCAATTTTTATGTTCTGAACAAATGGTATTCTCTGAGAGATATAATAATTAATAATTAGTATTATCAGATATTATACAAATCTACTTTATGGCACAGGACCATTTTATTTTGAAACAATTTATAACTTTATGAATGTTTTTATATTTGGCAGTAACGATTTTTTAAAATAAACTTTATGTTGTGTTTTCAAAATAAGCTTATATAGATTACTGAGATTTGTTCAATAACTTTGTAGATTATTTCCAGCTATTAAATCAAGATCTGGTAAATATTATTTTTTTGAGTTTTTTTGTAATCAAAACTAGTAATGTGATTCCTTTTGGGTTTTGCTAAACTATAAGTTACTGTATTATTTGTTAAAAATTATTAATGAAAATTATTCCTCAGGGTCCAGTGAAAGTAAATACAACTGAGTAAATTATAATTGCTTCAGACGTTTTGACATAAGATGGGCACCCTACTTCTGTTATCCTATAGATGAAAACTCGTTTATTCTGAAAATTTGTTAGATATATTAGAAATACGTAATACAATTTCAAGGTCTTAATTATCTGCTCAGGTTTAGTTAACGTAACGATTATTTTTATAAGCATAGCTTCGGGTAATTGTATTTGGTATTTTAATTGGTAAATAATTTTGAGATATAATGTGTAATTTCTTTTATAATTACGATTAATTATTGATTGTTCATTGAAGGGTTATAATGTTCAAGAAAGCAGTTGTATCGACCCTCAGTTAAAATAATATCCGGATGTTGATGGTGAAATTGGCTTTAGGGTCACAGAAAAGTGAAATCAATGAAACCCTAATACAAATTATTTATTTCAATACTAAGTGAATTTTACATTAACTATGTTATAGAAACATGTAATTATAATTAAACTGCAATAGAGAACAGTTTTTTGATACCACTATGTATGTGTGTATGACGAAACATGTAAAGTAATTGTAATCCAATTGTATTAATTTTTAGTCGACACTATGAATTACAAAATAAATTTCTTTTTCAAATTTAGTAAGATATCAAGATACATAAAATTACATACAGGAAGACCTTATGTTAGATGCGTTTTGTTCCTGCTTCTAGTAAGAAGAGATTTGATATTTCCAACAGGGAATTAGGTGGCCGAAAATTTCTAGACACCCTGAACTGGTATAATGCAGTTTCTCCGATAGCTTTTTCTGTTTAAAAACTTACACTTCATTAAAGTGACAAATAATCATTTTTTCAAAGATAAAGAGTTTATTTGCATTAAACTCTGACAATTAAAAATTGCTGTTTTTGATTTCAGCTTATTTCCTGAATATAGACTATCTGACTTGACTGTAATTTTACGATAAACGAAAGACGAAATTTGCAATCGTAATCGCGAAACCATAAATTTTGTTGAATTCCTGTGAGCGAGTGAGTTTGGCAACGGTCGGAAAGAGCAAATTATACATTCACAGAATTTCGGCAATCTGGATCGTGTCGAGCATTTCCAACAGTAGTATTGATTTAATTTCTGTTGCTCAGACACGGTTGCGTTCAAAACATGGTAATTGATGAATTTTTGAAACATTCTTGTTACAGAAAAACTTTAGAAAATAGAAATTAACTAAAAAGTTTGTTTGAAAAAGTGTAGAATGTGGAATAATCTGTTTTTTATTATGGAATAGCTATGTATATGTAGTTTTGGATTTCGAAACTAATTCATTTATAAAAGCGATATTTGGTGCACATTTTATAAACTTTTAGAAAGATCTCGAAAATATACTCCAAATTTATAGAATGAAGATGATTGTTTCTCCTCTCTTTATTTATTTTTAATTATTAAATATTTTGTTTTAAAATGTTTTGGAAATTTCTGACTGATTTACTCACCAACGGTTTCTCATGTTACCGCTATATGTATATATAGAACAGCAATCCCCTTAGGCGTAAATTATCTTATTGCATGTGACTTCCAAACGATGGTGTATATGTACTTGTAAAAATCAAACATCAGGTATTATTACTATGATTACTTAAAACTGTTTAAATAATAAGATAAAATGATATATATTAAGATATATTGAACCCCAACCCTTTTTATTTTCTTCAGCTTATTCTTTTCTGCTTCTTTAGTAAAAATGGAGATAAACTTTCGTTAATAAACATATGAGCTCACGCATGGTTTAAATTTAGAAGTAAGATTTTATTTTGAGAATAGAGTAATTTTAAAATAATGTTATTATTCTGTACACAGAGACAAAGCTTTTATCATTTAAAAATACAGATGATTCGTATATTTTGACATGTTACATACCCGGTTGTTTGGTATTTACGTGACATTTGTGCCGTATTTATGGCGGAAATTGACTTCCATGCGTTACGCCACACCGGCTGCATACACCATACTTTTGTTCGAATGATTCAGAAAAATCCATTCAATATGAACTTTTCTACTACCTCTGAAAAAATCAGATTTTTCGACTACGACTATAAATCCTTTGTCAGATATAGACTTTAAACTTACTTTCATACCATATTTGAAACGTAGACTTTGTTATGATTTATACATTACTATATGGAGATTTTAATTCCATCTACTACATTTTCATTCAAACCTAGAATAAAGTGCTACGCGCACTTATTTAAAGTTTCCTATTTTAATTGCCTAATTATCAAATTTAAATATATTCTTCAATTTAAAGTAATATAAATTATAATTAATAATAATCATAAATTCAAATAAATATTAAAATAGCTAAATTGGTTTTTATACACTTTTTATTTAATTTTAATCGACTTTGAGCAATCTGTAACTTTTATTTAAATATAAGATTTTATATCAGCAAGAATTGGAAGCAAAGAAAAATTAATTAGTTAATGTGGGATTGTATATTGTAATAAGATGTTCTCAAAAGACATTTTGGAATTCTGTGTCTTATTGATGACTTCCATTTTCGACACTGATCTATTTTGAATATGTTTACAATTGAAAAGTCGCCAACTTGTTTAGTTTTAAATGTTTATTGTTTAAAATCATAAAATTTTGAACATTTTTTTGAAGATTTATTGAAATCTGGAAGATTTGAAATTGAAGATGCTTCAATTTTTAGTGTCTATGATTTAAAATAATGTATTTCTAAATGTATTTTTTTAAACAGACAAAATAAAAAATTCTTCAATTTTAACTATTCACAATTTAAGTTCTACAATTTTGAAGATTTACCATTGAAAATTCCACAATTTTAATGATTTGCAGTTTATAATTCTTCAATTCAGAATTCAATTTTCATTCGTTCGTGCAAAATTTTTAATCTTTTTTTAATTTAAATTTTTAATTGTAGAACTTAAAACTTGCATAATTTTTCATTTTCATTCTTCAAAATTAAAATCTCTTCAATTTTAAATACACCAAACTCTCCGTTTCAGTCCTCCCGGTGTTCGCCTTCCTAGAACTGCTGTCTCAGGCGAGAGCATAATGGTTGCGACGTTTGTCGAAACGTCTCTCGCCAACGGTTGTTTATGTTTGGATACCCCCGATTTGGGACCAAAACAATTTGAAGATAACCTCCGACACCGGACTAAAACCGAGAGTTTGGTTCATTTACAATTCAAAGCTCTACAATTTTCAAGAGTTATAATAGAAAATTGTTGAATTTTAAAAATATAGAATTGCAAATTATTCAGTTTGCAAGATTCATATTTTAGAGGTATGTAATTTTGAACTTTTTTTACAATAGTTAAATTTTGAAGATTTACACTTGGAAACTCTTCAATTTAAACGATTTGTACTTTGAAATTATTCATTTTTGAATATTTGTAATTGAAGGCTCTTCAACATTTAATGTGTATAATAGAAAATCGGGCAATTTTGAATGCTTTTGTGGAATAGTTCCATTTTGAAAATTTCAAATTGATATTTATTCAATTATATGAATTTTCAGTTGCAAATTCTTCAATTGTGAACAGCGAAAATTTGCAGGAACTTTAAGTTACTTGAATAAGTGACTGGAAGTGTTAGAGGAGTTACTATTTTTAAGAAGTAACTGTGGCTGTAATTAGTACCATTGTTTAAGGAACTTCCCCAACACTTCATCTCATTTTAAATTATCCTTAAATTAGATCACGAAGGAATAGTAAGGAGTAGTATCCCTGTAAGTGGGGAGTGGGACGAGCGACGTCCAATAATTCGTTAATGCTAGCTACGAATGAAAACTCTTATGCTGCCCCGTTCACATGCGCACTGGCGGTTGCCATGCCATCGATGTCAACACGCGTTTGAAGTTTCGAACTTGTGTATTGAACGAACATAAACAAACGAACATAACCGACATGTGCATCGAGATGTCAAAAGGTAACATATTGAGTGGGTATAACATGTGACTGCGAAAACAGCTCTGCGCATGTGCACGGGGGAGCGTACGAGTTTTCATTCGTAGCAAGCATTAACGAATTCTTGGACGTCACTTGTTCCACCTTTGCTCACCAAACACATAGGGTGATACCACTCCTTACTATTCCTTCGTGAATTAGATAACAATTATTATTATATCGATTTATCATTCTAAGAATTGGATATTCCAATTCAAACTAATTTCCATTCCATCGAAACAACTTCAGGTGGAAACAGAATTTCAGAAGATATCAAAGGGACATATGCTAATAAACTATGAAACTGGGTGTTAGAAAAATAATCAGCAGACAAAAGCATGCTATAAGTGAGCGGAAACATATGAGCTTCAATGTGGAAAACGTGAATGACTGAATTTGTAAATTATTATTTATAATTATCAAAAAAACGCTCTGTATTGTAATGAAAGTAAGTTATTTCCACCATTGATAGCTCTGACACAGGAAATAGAGATTCGTGATTTGTCGTATTGTATACCACACCATAAAAATTTGAACCAAGAAACGGGACTGCCTTGAAGGCTCATGATTGTTCCTTTCAGAAGAATCTTGAGGAGTGCCGCAGGAAGAAAACTGGTGAAATGAGAAACAAATAGATACAAAGAAAATAAAACAAAGAAGGAAAATGTAAAGACAGGGACAGACTCTTGTTTACCATACATCAGGAACGTAGGAAACGTTTTTTTATTTCAATAAAAATTAGATGAGGTAGCCCTGAATAATTTTAAATGTTCAAAGATTTCGAATAATTCACTATATCTTATATTGCTTAAGGGAAGTGCATATTTTCCTTTCTTTATTTTTAATAAAAAAATTCGTTATGAACATTTTCTCAACGTTTAGAAACTATTTGTTTTCAAAGGAGAACGAGACATTCCAAGTTACTTTCATGAAGTCCTCTCAAAAAGAGTTAATAAACACAAATTTCAGTAAATGATCAAATTTCATTTTAATTGCAACGTATTATAAATTTGTCTGTAGTAAGTATTAAAAAATCCCGAAGATTTATATTAGGTACTCTTTATTGCTATATTTTTTAAGAAAAATAATTAAATACCAGTATCTAATTGTTATAGGTGGCGCGGTCTATAAGTCGGTCTTGTTCAATTTAAAATAACTTCGCAATTAGGTAATTCATATAAACTGAACGTTTTTGGGGCTCATTTCACAACTGAATCTTACAAATTTTTATATATTTTATTTAATAATAAGAATTCAACAAAATTCATGTTTATTAAACCTTATAAAAATGAAACCAAGTTTATATTTAACTTTACATTTAAAATGTGCATAACAACTCATATATACTAATTTGATTTAATGACCAATTTTTCTCAGTTTTTCGATGAAATAAATAAATTTAAAGTCAATGCTACGCGAATCCAGGTAAATGTAAAATAAAATATAAACGTCGAATTTTAATCAGTGAAATTGCACTGAGAATCAGTGACGTAAGGTAAACGTCCCAGTAATCGTGACCATAAGAGATTTCATCGACTTCTAATATTTAGAAAATTGTTTTTGTAGGATTATTTGAAAAATGATTGGTACTGATTGAAGCATTAAACATCCTAGAATATTATAAAAATTGTTCTTACATTATATTTAATATTAATTTTTTATTTATAAGCAATTAAAAGTCAAAAAGCACCGATGTCCCAGTTATCGTGATTTCCAAACCTGTCATGTACTAGTAATCGTGAGTCGTTGTCCCAGTCTTCGTGAAAAAGGTTAAGTTTTCTTGAAATCAGTTTTTAGCAATTTGGAGGTGTATTTTAAGTGTATTTTTGTTTTTTTACTATACTCTAATGAAATGAAAGATGTATTGTTAGTTTTATATTGATTGAGACCTCTGTGATGAAAGCCGTCGAAACAACCTCAAAATCGAATCTTCTGATAGTTCTAATAAGTCTGATGGACTCTATGAAAATTAATCATAATGAAAATGAATTTTCTTTTAAAATGTTTAGTTTTTATTTCAGTTGAAAATATTATCGAATAAAATTAATATTTTATTCATAAGAAATAAAGTGGTCACAAGAATAAGTCGAGATAAATATTTATTAGAATTTTCATCACGATAAGTAATAACGACAATGCTGAAATTCTTTTATAATACTGAATATTATAATTAAAAATCATTAACATTTTAAGTAACTAGATGTAGCACACGAAATTTGATCAAATGCAGTGACTAAAAAAATGAGGTTATTTTCTGTTTACGTTGTCACAATATTAAAACTATCAATAATTATATACCTATCACACATTTTTCTTTATATAATGCAGTGTAGATTAATGTTATCTAATGAAAAATTACTCAATAAATATTAACTTCACCAAAGAACGATATAATAAACTCAAAAATTGATAATGAAATCTCTAAACTCATTCAAATATTTTACATCACCTTTTGTCAGTTTTAAGCCCTAATTTATGTTACGATTACTACTCACAGTAATAAGTCAGTTCTCCGATTTCATTTCATACCTTTTTGAAATTAATTAAATTATTATTTGTAACGAAATATGGAAATAAAATTTTGACAGAGTCGTCCTCTAGTCTTCGTGACAGGTCACGATTACTCGAGCAACTATGCTTTTCAAATATCCCTATAATCGTGACCGATATTTCTTGAACGAGAAGGTACTAAATTAAGATTTTACTTTATTTCATGAAACAAAAATTATTTTTTATTACAAAAAAATTATTCTCGTACCGATGAACTAATTTCTTGACATAGTAAAAGCTTGAGTAAAGTGACGCCTTTCCTAACTAAAAAGTTAAGCTATTTTCCACGTTTCGTGATTCATCGCCACCGGCAATACAAATGAATTTTTTTACCCATGTGCACTATTTGTATAAAAAAACTAATTTGGTTTTGACAACAAGCATTGTTCAACCTTACTAAAAAATATTTTAGGATTCTATTTTTATGCGGAAAATACTCAATATTCTGGCGTTTACACCTCAAAACTCACGATTACTAGGACCGTCCCGATTACTGGGACATCTACCTTACTTAAATTCCTATCTGAAAAAATTGGTGTTAGGATGTAACTGGGAATCTCACAATCATTGCTTAAAGTTTTTTTATATCTCAAATTTGAAATTAAATGAATTTGATCTTCTTAATACTTACATATAAAATCATAAACTTCTTTTTTGATTGAAAATTCAACCACTAGGTGGACAGTTGAACTACTTTGTTTAAAATTCATTTCTTTGGTTGAAAAAATAAATATTTTGTTGAAAATTCGACTTTTTGGTTGAAATATCAACTATTGTATTTTTTCTTGAGAATTCACATTTTTGGATTGTAAAGTCGTATTTTTTTATTGCAACTTCATCTTTTTTGGTAGAATAGTAAAGATGAAAATTGCACTTTTCTGGTTGAAAATTCAACTGTATACTAAAAAAATCGTCTTTTTGGCTCAAAAGTTCAACTATTTGGTTCAAAATTAATTTTGCGTTATTGCAGTATAAAATGGTCAAAAAAATCTATTATGTAATTTATGGATGGCCCCTAACTAGTGAACATTCTTAAAAGTATCCTGGAATCATTTTCGAAAAGCTTGTGTAGGGTCTGAATTGCTTGAAAAAGTTGATAGTGAATACTTGACTGGCCCGGTATGAAGAAAAATTATACTTGGAAATATCTAAAGAAACCTGGAATTGTTAGGGATTTTTTTTAGAATTTAAGTAGACACCCTGAAGCTTGATATTTAGGTACAAAAAAAATGTAAAAAAATGAAATGTCACGCAGTTCATACGAGCCTGTAGCAAGTAAATAGATGCCAGGCAGAAAAGCAACACCGTTACTGCAAAGTTCTCCAGTCCGACCCTCTCGATCGTTTTTTACCCTCTCCTGTCCCTTCACTCATGGTCGCTTGCCTCTCCAAAGTCAACCGCCCCCACCTCACTCCACGCCATCCCCAAAGCACGTACTCGATAGGCGAAAGGACCATCGTTATCCAGTCTTTGCGCCGTGACTCGCGGATGCGGTAATTCTTTCCGCAATGTGCAAAGTAAAAAATCGAAATTCTGAGGTTTGAAAAAAAATACATTTTTAAAAGCATTTCAATAAAAAGTGTGTGGCGTGCAATAGGATCAATTGCTTCCCATAATTGTCACCCTCAAAAAAATAAAGGAAAATAGTTTTTCTTTAATTAGTGAAGTTTGCAAGAAAAATGTTAACTCAGAAAAAAGTTTTATTGAACCAAAATAACTGGTTTCGTGGATGTACATGGAAATTTTATTGATTCATAAAACTCTTTGATTGACCCAACATTTCTGTTGTATCAACAGAATGCTTCATCGACCAAAAGATTTGCTTAAAACAACCAAAAAGTTTAGCTGGGTGAACCAAATGAACCAAATGTCCATATAAAAACAATTTTCTATGGTCCAACCAATGCAAATTTGGTTGATGCAACCAAATCGTTTTCTGAGTGTTCTTTTAGAGTCAAGCTCTTCGAAAGTATATTGAAAATGATCATTTAACCGGCTTAGTTTGGGATATTATTTTTGAAAAGTGAAAAAAACAACGAAAATATAATTAAAATTTCTGAAAACTGCTTTCGATTCTTTGCAAAAGTGAACCATTTTTGGTTTATGTGAATGCAGCGAGTTTTAAAAAATGTAGTGAAGTGAAAATTATGTTTCAAGAGATTCTCAATATCAATATAATTAATATTATACAAAAAGAAAAGTATGATAACTGGTTGCTTAAGCTTATACTAATTTTCTAGTGAAATTGTAATGAAACTCTACTTTTCTTTTCTGAAGTAAAGGTACCACTAGGTCAGTATGAGTAGGTACCCAATCAAAATCGGATTGTTTAAATTGCTTTAACGCTACCCCCTCCTATGTTTCTTCCTTTAGGTGAAAAAAATCCTGTCTTAGATTTTCTTTAATTTTCATAAAATTGTTTAGAGTTTCGTCTATGCCGTTTTAGGATTGAAAAAAAATTTTCTTATTTTTCGATTTAAAAAAAAAATCACAAATTAGTTATTCATTGGGAAATAGGCCTGAAATTTTATGAATAAAAAAAGTTAATATATTTATCGGGTTTAGAATATTAAAATTTGTAATATGACTATAATTATTGATCTGAAATGGCCTCTAAACATTCTTTTTCTGAAAAAATATGCATAGGAATTCTTGTATAAAAGAAGGAAAATATTCTCCATAATGAATAAATTAAAAATATTCATACTGGGTGACAGAAGAAGATGTTGAATTCAATGAAATCGATAAGCAAAACTTACAGAAGCTTGTAAAACGTATAATTGCACCAAAGTCGACATTGAGGTAGTTGTGCCAAAAATCAGGTCTCTGAAAAAAAGTTTTCTTTGATTTAAGGATTGAAGTAATATTATCAGTCATTTTTTATGAAAGAAAAAACATTATTTTCTGAATAAAGTTTAAAACTTACGAAAAATATTTATTTTAACAATAGTTTTTATACTTGAATTCTTTCTTACTGGCTCTTCTCGCCAATTTCTTAAAAATAGTTGAATTTTGATCAATCGTATTTTTTGGGGAAAAACATTTCCCACAATTCTACTGTTTGAAATTTTGAAAACAAGTAAATGATAATCAGATATATTCAATATATAACGAAAAAATGAAATTACAAAAAATGCTTCAAGTGAGCCAATTTCTAATTTTTTTGAACTTTTATTACTGGTTTTTATTGTTCATATTGTGAATAAATATGTCTCCAAATTGCGCATAATTAAATTTTTTAGGTTACTGTCAATCTACTCATAAATTTCGCCTTTCTTTTTTCCGAGATTTACCTATAAAATCATAGACAACTTTTTTCCAAGAAACATGATTTTTGACACGACAACTGTCTTTTTAAAAAGATTAATTAAAAAGGAAGTGCCTACACGTATCGAAAAAGCCCGGCTGTTCGTACCAAAATTTCGGTACCCATAGCCATGGCTTATTAAAAAATGAACTCAATTGAGTGAAATATTTTTCAAATAAATTAGATTAATAAGGGGCCATCCATACATTACAGATCAGTTGTCGGGGGAGAGGGGGTTCGAAAAAATGTAACGATCTGTTGCGCAGGCTTGGAGAGGGGGGGGGGGATAAATTGATACTCTTACGTTTCTTTAATTTAAAAGAAATATTTTTCTGAGTGCTTCTGAAATTCTGAATCTTTCTGATGCTTCCGATTTTTGAATCTTGAAGATTTGCAATGGAAGATTCTCTCATTTTTAATGTGTATAATTTAGAAAGATGTAATTTTTTATGTTTTTTTTAATGCTCCAGTTTTGAAAATTTATTGAAAACTATTCAATTTTAAAGATTTATAAATTCAAATTCTTAAATCTGGATGATTTTTAGGATCAGAAGTGACAGAATTTTTAATTGTAAATTTTTTAAACCAAAAACTCTTCAATTTTAAATATTAAAAGACCGTAGTTCTACCATTTTGAAGAGTTACAATGGAAAATTCTTGAATTTTGAAAATATAGAGTTGGAAATTATTCAGTGTTTAATATTTATATTTTAAAGGTAATAATGTGATTTGGAATATTTTGTTGAATTGCGAAGATTTAAAATTGAGAATTCTTCGATTGCCACGATTTTTAATTTAAATTTTTTCCATTTTAGAAATTGAGAATTGAAAATTCAATTATTTGGAACGTTTATATTTTAAAATTATGTTATTTTCAACGTTTTTTTTGGAATAGGTATATAGCTCAATTTTGAAGATTTTCAATTGAAAATTCTTCAATTTTGAAGATTTGCAATTGAACACTTAATTTAAAATAAAAATGTATTCAATTTTATAGGTCTGAAATTGAAAATTCATCAATTGTGAACAGAAAAAATGAGAGCGTTGATTAATTTGTTGGAAATTCTTATAAGAGTTTATATATGTAACGTATTATGTTTCTTTATAAAAAAAAAGTAAGGGTATAATTCAGGTGCCTTGAGTAGTAACTACATTGCATTTAAAAATATATGGCTGAAAATGTTTGAAGAAATTACGAGAAACATACGGGGGGGGGGGGGGACCCAAGCCATTTTGTTACGACTGTTTACTAGGGGGTTGGAAGGGGTAAAAAATTACAAATGTTTTTATGTAATTTATGAATTGCCTCCGAAGTCTGTTTCTAATTTTTCAGGAGACTGATTTCAATGAAGGAATCTAGTTTTTCTATACCCATATCATTCATCATTTTCATGTTCTTGTTTCTCCACAGTCCGTACTTTCGATAATGTCATTGTAATTGCTCTTAAAGCTGAGATAGAGAATCCTGATTATGGTCTTTTTGCACGCACGCACAGTGGGAAATCCGGCAAAATTTTGTGTCAAAATCGTAGATCTCGGGATCTGAGCAAGTTAGAGCGATGAAATTTTTACGGCAAGTAGGTGAGGGGATAAGGATCAGAGGAAAAATAGTCCGGACACGTAAAAAATTTTGTTGACTTTGATTGAAGGTCGCAAATTTGCGATTATTAAACAAATGTTCACTTTTTCCTTTTTTTGAAGGTTATAACATTTTTTTTTCAATCACATGAAATATGTTTTTGGTGTATTTTTTAACGCAGAATACTATGCCGCTATTGATTTCTTTATAGAACCCACCGGAAAAATTCTGGGAGTGGATAAACCTTGCAAAAACTGGTTTTTCGTTTATAGTGCTTTCCAGTCAGGTTCTACGACAAAATTAAGACCACCATCGTGTTCTATGTGAAAAAATACATGGAAAACACGTGTTATATGTTTTAAAATGACGTTATATTCGAGAGAATCGAGAAGATTCTAGAGAAAATCACCTACCCCCGGCTTAGTTAGGTATAGCAAATCATCCGGTCTGATAACCAAACTTATAATTTTATTTTCAAAATGCGATACAAGTTTCCGATGTATTTTTTCACGAAGAGTACGATCGTGTTATGGGTATTATTATAGAATTTATCTGATATGTCCATTTTTTGAGAATATTATTATTAAAATCTATAAAAATCTGTAATGTTACACCTGTAAATTTGTATAACTCAGCAGTATCCGTGTCAATCTTCGTCCTCAGAAACATCACTGAAAAATAAAATCACTGTAAATATTTTAATGAATTAAATTCCAGTATCTACTTGATGCACAAATAGATTCGCCATTAATCTATTAGGAATGATTTGTAAAATATACCTATCTACGATAAATCAGACCAGATAATTTGCTATACCTAACTAAGCCGGGGGTAAGTGATTTTCTCTAGAATCTTCTCGATTCTCTCGAATATAAAGTCGTTTTGGAACATGTCACACATGTTTTTCATTCATTTTTTTACGTAGAATACGATGGTGGTCTTGGTTTTGTCGTAGAACCTGAATGGAAAGCACTATAAACGAAAAACAAGTTTTTGCAATGTTTATCCGCTCCCAAAATTTTTCCGGTGGGTTCTATAAAAAAATGAATAGCGTCATCGTATTCTGCGTAAAAAAATACACCGAAAATATACATCATGTGATTGAAACAAAAATTTGTATAACCTTCAAAAAAATGAAAAACTGAAAATTTGTTTAAAAATCGCAAATTTGCGACCTTCTATCAAAGTAAAAAAAATTTGTTAACGTGTCCGGACTATTTTTCCTCTAATCCTCATCCCCTCACCTACTTGCCGTAAAAATTTCATCGCTCTCACTTGCTCCGATCCCGATATCTACGATTTTGACACAACATTTTGCCGAATTTCCCACTGTGGCACGCTTGTCTTATGCAATCTATAGTACTGCTATCGAGTGAGCAAGTTTAAATTTGCTGTCTGCGGTTGCTTTCACTTGTGCCGTTGGAATATAAACAATTTTTTTGCACTATGAATATTAGAGCATTTATTGCTTGTCAGTGCAGAATTTAACTTGTAGAGATTCTTCCTGTTCCGCTTGTACGTATTCACTATTCACGAACCGAAATCTTTCAAGAACTTATGCAACAATTAACACCCGGAAGATATTTCATTTAAGAATATTGCCCAAAAAGTACAAATTTGACAGCGTTTTAATTTTCATAAATAATAAAATAAAGCAATATTTCTTTAAATCAACAAAAATTATTATTTTGCTAATCCTCACAGAGTTTTTATTTTAATCACTATTAAATTCAGACGAAAATAAAAATTACAGAGATCATAGTCCGTCCTCTTTTTTACCTAATCCCCATTTACCCCCTTTTTCTCCTTTTCCCCTCAAATTTGAAAAATTTCCCAAAAAACACCTAAAATTGAGAATTTCGACATTTTCTCCCTCTTTTACAAAGCTTCGATTCATTTTTGAAGAATGATGAACGAGAATTCAAGCCATTAGAAAACAAGATACTTTGAAACAGATTTTTTTTATGATACCAATTTCAGTTATTTCCTACACGATTTATTTGCTAATTTTGTAGATTTGAAGGACATCGTCGACTGTGAAGAAATCGCTATAATAATTCAATCGTAAAACGAAACCCGAAAGATAAATCAATTCTGTAGTTACAAATTAAAAACATATTTGTAGACTTAAAAATTACCTTTATAGAGTTAAAATTTAACAAGTCAAAATGCTGTACAAACATGAAAAATAAGGAGATTTTTACGAAAAAAGAGGAATCAATTCTTTTCAATAAAATGAATAGATACTAATATTAAATTCGTATTGAAAAACTTCAAATTCAAACTATTTCAAATTCTCAACAAAATAGATGATTTTTTAACCAAATAGTTGAATTTTCTGCCAAAAAGATGAATTTTCAACCTAGAAGATTAATTTTCTACCAAAAAAGACGAATTTTTAACTAAAAAAAATGATTTCGTTTATGTTATGGTTTTGACCAGATAAAATTTATCAAATAATTTAATGTTAACTGTTTTATGTCGACTGGTCTCTCCGTAGCTTAGTGGGTAAGAGCATCAGACCGGCAATCTGAAAGACTTGGGTTCGGATCCCAGAGGAGCTTGAAAACAATTTTTTCACAATTCAGAAATAAGAATCAATATTTAAAAAATATTGATTTTAGATCAGTAGGCAAAAAACAGTTAACATCAAATTATTTAAAATAGTGAATATTCAACCAAAAAGATGAATTTTTACAAAGTAATTCACCTTTTAACCAAATATTTCAATTTACAACCGAAAATAAGTTGTGTTTTAAATAAAAAAAGAAACAGTTGAATTCATCCAAAAGGATGAATTTTCAACCAAATAGTTGAATTTTCAATGAAGAAAGATTTCGCAGCCAAGAAAAAACACAAGTTTTAACAAAATTCTTGAATTTTAAAGCCAAAAAGCCGAATTTTCTACATAACAGTTGAATTTTCAACCGGGAAATATGCATTTGCCATTAAAAAGTTCATTTTTATGCAAATAATTGAGTTTTCTGCGAAAATAGTAGAATTTTTAACCCAAAAAGATGAATATTTGAAGAAATAGGTACATTTACAACCGAAAAGATGAATGCTTAACAAAAAATGTAATATTCGATATCTTAACCAAAAAAGATTTTATTTTTAAATTAAATACAGTTAAATTCGTCTAGAAAAGACGAATTTTCAATAAAACAGTTGAATCCTCAAGAAAAACAGATTAATTTTCAGCCAAACAGTTGCTTTTTTTTACAGAAAAAATGAATTTATACCAAAAGAGATAAATTTTCCAAACAAAAAGACGAGTTTTCAAACAAAAAAAATTTGCTGTCAAAAAGAAAAAAATGTCCAACTAATTGTTGAATTGTCAACGAAAATAGATGCATTTTCAACCAAGTGTAGTAAATGTTGAGGATGTCTTTTTAATTCAATTGAAGAAAACGATTTAATATAATGAAAAGTAGTTTATTCAGTTAGATTAATCTCAAAATATAACTCTAGATCTCTCGAGCCGACGAGATCTGTTACACGCGAAAGACAGGCCTATTCTGGTCATAATGTCAGCTTACTCTAGGAGCATGTCCTTCGCTCGGTCCTTCTATAATATTTGCATTGCGTGAGATTTGTACCCCTAATCATTTTGAAAACGCCCACACAAGGAGGATGAACTTTCAACCAAAAATACACTGGATCCTGGATTTGGGTACGGTTTCAGGCCCTCATGCTGTTTGCCACGCTTGACTGAGCACCGCCTCCCTCCCGTTACGCACAAATACGGTTTACGGAAATCCCGGTTGAAGGGTAGTTCCTTTTTCTTATGGTGTTCTATTCATTCAGTTCTACTGTACCACTGTGATCACTGGGATTGTACATAGTTATATTTTCCATTTAGAACGTTTAAAATTTAATTATTTAAAAAAAAACTGTTAACATTTCAATTTTAATGTCGTCTAAGTTACACAACGTAATTTGAAATCTAGCAAAATTTGAAATTATTTTAAATTAAAATTTTTGAATTGACGCGATTATTAATTACGATAAAATATTATCTGGTTACAAGTTAATTGCCGATTGTCCTACTCCAGAAATCACGCGCTCCTCAGTTTTATTGGTTTTATCTATATAATAAACATAAGATTGAGGATTTTGATACTATTTTTGGAAATAGTTCTGTTATATGATTCAGAAATTTATTTGCAAAATAATGTATTTACAATGTATTTTTTTTGTTATTACTTTCGTGGAATAGATTTATGCAAAAGATAGATGACACTGCGTAGAGAACAGGTTTGCATTCAATAATCAGACCGAATCAGTTGGCAAGGAGAGATGAGAAAACTCTCGATGTCGGTACGAACCGACGATGGAAATTAGCATGCTTCCTTCTCGCACTTCCTTTTCGCGTCGCTCAACCGTACAATTGAAGACGCAAAAGCAAGACGTTTCTGGCACACAATACGCCTTGACTGAAAAAATGTTTAATGCCATTTCAACCTACCATAAATATTTTCCAAAATATCAGAGGATTATTTTTTACTTTGGAACCACAGGTGAAAAATATTCAACAAATTATCGTAACACGTATCTATCCATTGGTAATATAAGCAGAAAATATATACTTTCTGACCACATGCTTGAAAATTTACAAGCGTATTCTATTCATAACTCTTGACTGTATTATTATTGATAAAAACAAAATTTAATTTGTAAATGAATTTTTTATTATGTGAATATATATATATATATATATATATATTCAAAAATTTTGAAAGGTTTCAAAATAATGAAAAAAAATTCTTAAGATTCCTGGGAAATTTTAAAATGATTTTTTATTGTGAAATATTACTTTTTAAAGAAAATTTAAAAAGATTTCAGAAAATTTCAAAATATTTTTAAAAATGCCCACAAAGAAATCTGGAAGATTTTAAGGCATTTTTTATAAAGATTTTATAACAATGTTAGGACAATTTTGAATAATTTAAAAACGTATCTAAAAGGTTTGAAAAAATTTAAAATATAATTGAGAATTCACCTATCTCATATTTCTGTAAAAGGTTATGGTCCAGTTCGATTTAGGAGCGGGTCAAAATCCATGTTTGGTATTTTTGTTTATAAAGTAATGTAATATTTTGCCTGTTCTTTCCACAATTTAATAGAGCTAAGTGATAGCTCGAAAGTACTCTTTTGTTTTTAAATTTCTTCAAAAAATAAAAAAGTTATGCAACTCTTTGTGTGTCCACATTTTCGTTTTTGGGGACGCCCCGCACCATTGATAAGGGATTTTCTCGGATGTGACTGGTTCTTTTAGGAATCTCTCTTGTTTTTTCTCTAAATGCAAAAATAAAACAGTTACGCAACTCTTTATGTGTCAAAATTTGAATTTCTAGGATGCGATGCTATTTTACAAGGGTTTTCTCGCACATGGTTATCTTTTTTGGAGCCCTCTTTTCGCGATTCAATAGAGATAACCAATAGCTCGAAGGTACTTTCTTGTGTTTTTTTTATTTCAAAAATAAAATAGTTACGTTAATTTTTATGAGTGAAAATTGAAGTTTTTTGTTTACATGTCATCCCTTTGACAAAGGTTTTCTCGGAGAAGATTGCTCC
>CAKNXH010068799.1:0-31133 GCA_932178445.1 Andricus quercusramuli
ACCGAAAGTGCCAATATCCTTTATAAACAGCGCACTACCGTAATATGCAAAAAAAATTATGAAAAATTGAAAATTGAAAATTCGAAAAAATTAGTGAAACCGTCAGCGGTAGACGTCTCGAACTTCAGCCCAATGACATTGTCTAAGTTAATCTTGAGATGAAATAGTTTCAGTTTCCATTACAGAATTATTCTACTATTCTCTATTGAACACGTACTTATCACTTTTGCGTCTCTTTAAGTCCCACGTGAAGCTCACAACTAAAATCACTCGTTTACTCTCTGATCTCTTTGTTCGCTCCATTCTTCTCCGAAGCTCTGATGTCACTACTGTATTCTGCTTTGAAGACTGCTAGTGGACGCTATCAGCAGGAAACCACCGAGGTGAGATAATACAAAAAGCGAGACAAAAAGTGATTTTATTCTACATATCGCGTCACTCGAGTGTTCCCTACCATTAGGTGGTGTCATCAGTAAACTTCGGTCTCCGCGTAGCGTTGGTCGCCTTTCAATGTATAATAATGTTTTTGTGCTTGAAATGTAATTACAACTACTTAAATGGGGGTAAGCAAACTTTGTTTTTTTCCAATACAAAAATAAAGTGTCTGGAATCTCTCCACCGATAAGGGGAACCTACACCCTTCGGAATTTGGTTTTGATTTATACTCCTTCCAGTAATAGGTAATTACCGAACCTATAACGTGCTAAAGTAATAAGATGCGCTTTTCAGCAATTCTCGAGGAAAAAGGTATTTAAAAAATCCACGCACGTTACATGGACCGCGATGCGAGAGTCTCTCAATTCTCATTTAGATCAGGCGGTAGCACTCCCAAGTTTATAACCGGGAAAACCCCTATCAGTAGTGTGGCGCGTCTTCAAATAGGAAAATATTGACATACAAAGAGTTGCATACCTTGTTTTATTTGGTAATTTAAAAAAAGTACATTCGAGCTCTTACTTACTTCTATTGGATGTGACAAGATCAGGCAAAAAGAAGTAATCACTTACAATAAAAATAACAAAGGATGGATTTTGACCCACTTATAAATCGAACTGGACAATAATCTTCTACAGAGACATCAGTTGGGTCAATACTATTGGTTTAAGCCAATAGAACACATTTCCGAAATTTGGCACTATTTTTGTATTTTTTATTTTTATCTCATATGAAAATAATAATAACCCAAATATAAACGTTTAATTAAATGAAGAAAAATGAGACTTTCTATTTTTTTTTAATTTTCTTGGAGTAAAAGTGATACAGGTTGCAAAACCCAATTTTTCATATGAAAAAATGGTTAAAAATGAATATTTTGTCTCGATTTAAAAAATGTAATAGTCAATTGCAGTAAGAAATTTTATTTGAAAAAATTGGAAAAAATCAGCAGGCTCTACCCTTAGGAAAAAAGTATTGGTAAGTATTGGATCTAATACTTTTTTTCATGAATAAGTATTGGAAATCCAATACTTTTTCGCGAAAAAAGTACTGGATCCTATAGTTACCAATACTTCTTTTTTATAAGGGTTGCAAATTGGAAGCACTACCCAGAATGGCTGTCGATCAAGGAAGACCTGTAATTAAGGGAAAAGTCGGAATTTTATCGGCCAGGGAAAAGTCAGGGATCTTAAAAAATATCTTGCAATATTCAGGACATTTCATTAAGATGAACTTTAAATCAATGTCAAGGTTAATAAATTTCAAATTCTAAAATCTTATTTTGAAATTTATTTATTCCATGTTTAAAAGACTGAATATGTTTGAAATGTTACAAGATAAAAGTTCTGGTCTTTGAATCTTAATAGCCAGGGAAAATGAAAAATTGGTCAGGGCAAAGTTAGAGAACTTGGAAAATGAAGTTTTGCGGCCACCCTGATATAATATTCTTGTTAGTACTCTATGTGCCTTGTATTAATATTTCTTTCTTTAAATTGCTTCCCTTCTAACAATTATGTTTTTAGTTTCAGATTTTATTCTTTGATAAAAAATTTAACATTTTGTTAAAAAGTCATCCTTTTTGGTTGAAAATATTGTTGGTGTTGAAAATTCCACTGAATTTTTTTTTGGTTGCGAATTTGACTAACTTTTTGAACTTCCTTTTTTTCGTTGCAAATTATTTTTTTAGTGATAATGTAACTTTTCCATTTTTGGTTGAAACTTTATCTTTTTTATTTAAAAATTCAATTATTTATTCAAAACTTCATGTATTTTGTTGAAAATTCATTTTTTCGTTTGAAAATTCAATGTTTTTGTTCAAAGTTTAATTATTTTGTTGAAAATTCGTCTTCGTAGATAGAAAATTCAACAATTTTGTTAAAAATTCAACTATTTTGTTGCAAATATAACTATTTGGTTGAAAATATAAATTGTTTCATTCTGTTTATAAAAGATTTAATGTTAAAAATGTTACAAGATTGAAATTCTCGCATCGCGGTCTATGTAACGTGCATGGATTTTTGAAAAGTCGTATGAATCCAAACAAAATTCCGAAGGGTGTAGGTTCCTCTGAGTGAATAGTGAAACGAGCGATTTTTTTATTTATCCTTCGAGTTCTCTCAAGTTGGCTTACTTATTTCCTATTTTGGAAATTTCAGACTGTATTTTTTTACAGAATCGCTGTCTCGGGGGTCAAGAGAAGTCATTGGAGGAATCGCAGTCAAAGGTGAGATTATATCGATTTGTTTTGTTCATAGTTGTATCAGAGGTTGTATTCGAAGTTCTGACAAGATGGTAAAATCGGGATCTGCAAAATCTCGTGTAGCAACAGGTGGCGAACGATACGAACCCGTTAGTTAATCTTCTTCTGGTTTCCTCTGCTTTAGAGAAAAGTAACAGTAAGAAAAAATCCAGCAATTCTACATCGACGCGTTTTTTCTTCCATGCGCAATAAACGCGCCGAGAAAATTGTTTTAAAGCTCGTTTTAAAGTTACTGCTCACAAGGTTTGCAGCAGATTCAGAGAGGATTCTCACGTCCATGCCCGACAATTACAGGGTCGAGTTGCTTTTAGATAAAGAGCCAGTAAATTGAGCTCTTAGCTTGGACATTTATTGCTGTTTCTGTTTTTCTGTCAGGTAGAAGTTGATTTTAAGAATCTGAACGAGAAACTCTGAAAGAAACTCGATTGAGGAATACAGAGTATTTTTCAAAAAGATCAATTTTTCTACCTGACCGGCAAATCTGGAAGACCGGGAAATAACCGCAATTTCATTGTACGGGAAAACCCGTGAAATGACCGGGAATGATTCAAATAAAATGTGCTCTCATATAATTATATTATATTCCTCGGATTGTGAGTTGAAACAGGGAATTTGTGAAAAAATCATAATTCACATTTGAAATAGGGAATTTTTCAAAAGAATTCCAAGTCTGAGTTGACACCGTGAATTTTCTAAAAGAATTCTAATTCTAAGTTGGGACAGGGAATTTTAGTAAAGAATTATACTTTCCATTTTAGGTTTACATTAAAACAGGAAATTTCGTTAAGAATTTTAATTTTTACTGGATGTTTCCGTAAAGAATTATAATTTGACTTGAAACAGGGCATTTTGACATGGGACGGGAACTTTGGAAAAGAATTCTAATTCTAATTTAGAAGAGGGAAATTAATTTCGATAAACGGGAATTACTATATTTTTTAATTATAGTAGAAAATTTTGTAAATGACTTGAATTATGACTTGGTATAAGGAATTTTTTAAAGAATTATAATTATCACCATTATAAATGAAATATAAAAAGAAGTACCCGTGAAGAATTCTAATTTTTACTTTGGAACAAGGTATTTCCTAAAAAAATATAATTTTGTTTTGGAACAGATAATTTTTGGCATGGAACGGGAAATTTTAGAAAATAATTTTAATTCCGTTTCATAAGGAGAGATTTATTCATAATTTAACTAGTCAATTTTTGGTTGACAATTTATATTTTTTAGTTAAAAATTCAACTATTTGGTGGACAACTCATGTATTGAGTAGGAAATTTGTATTTTTGGTAGAAAATTATTCTTCTTTATTGAAAATTCAGCTACTTGGTTGAAAGTTAAACTAGTTTGTTAAGAATTAATTTATTAGTTGACGATTCATTTCTTTATTAGAAAATTGAACTATTTTGTTGAAAATTCAACTATTTCATTGAAAAATAACTTTTTTGTAGAAAATTCAACTGTTCTGTATAAAATCCGTCTTTTTGACTTGAAAATTCAACAATTCGATTGATTTTTTTCTTTTTTTCGCTCCGAAACCTTTCTTGGTTGAAAATTCAACTCTTTTATTGAACATTCGTCATTTTAGTTTGAAAATTATAATTTTGACTACTGAAGAGGGAATTTTCTAGAGAATTATGATTTTCATTTTTGGTTCTCTTTAAAACAGGAAATTTCATTAAAAATTCAGTTTTGTCTTAGGACCGGGAGGTTCTTTGAAAAATTATAATTTGACTTGGAAGAGATAATTTTTGACGTGGAACGAGAATTTTCGAAAAAAAAATATTTTTCTAAGTTGCGGCATAGCATTTTCGTAAAGAAATATCATTTTAAGTTTGGGACAGAAAATTGTTGTGAAGAATTATAATTTTGACAATTAAGATCAGGAATTCCTTAAAGAATTTTAATTCTGACTTTCCAATAGGGAATCCTAGAGAATTGTAATTTATATTTTAGAACAGGGGGTTTTCGTAAAGAACTATTATTTGACTTGGAACAGAGACTTATTGGCAAAAAAATATCTGCAAAAATTTAGAATTATGATTCATTTACAGAATTCTCTGTTACAAATCAGAATTTTAATTCTTATTACTATGAATGATCTAATGTTCCAACTCAGAACTGTAATTTTGTTCTAAATCAGAAATCTTTTAAATCTGTTACAATATTTAGAAATCTCTTGAAATCTTCAAAAATCATTTAAACTCATTCAACTGTTTTTAACTCTCTTAAATTGTCTGGGAAAAATGAACAATTGACCGGATTTAAAATCATCCATCGGATATGCACCCTTAAGAATAAACGTTGCAAATTTTTAAATTAATAATTATATTGATTAATGTATTTTTCAAAATATAAAAGTTATTTTTTATTGCCATAAGTGTCCACAGCATCTATCATTATTTCCAGCTCTTCTAAGCAAGGTCCCGTTAGCCTTTGTAGTCTATAGTTCTATACCACTCGGAAAGCGATAATGAGCGATACATTTTCACGTCTCTCTGTCTGTACACTGCCTTTTCGTCGACGAACAAGGCGGATAAACATGCCGGACACACTTTGCCATCGTTAAGAGTGCCAATGAATTATTATTCTCTTATCTGTGGTGTACTCTTAGCTGCATCAAAGGTGAAATCTTTAAATGATCATTTCTAAAGATAGATTAAAAAATCCGAGTTGCTATGCAACTTATAACTCCTTTAGACTAACGGGCCGTCCATAAAAGTCGTTACCAATTTTTGGCTATTTTTGCCTCCTCCCCCCACCCCGCTGTCACCTCCCGTTGACAACTTCGGTGAAAATTACCATATTACCATACGCATAGGTAATGAATGGAGAATAAAGAAAAATATTATTATTATCTCATTTTTGTCTCAGGATTAAGATGGTTACAGGCCAATATGTCGAAGGCATTTTTTGTTAGAGTTGGATAATTGAATAGTCTGCACTGGGCTATCCTGGTATATAACATCAGTCACGGACGCATTTTTGTAATGCAATTAAGTGATCTGATCAGAGCAGTGTGCCTAATTTGACATATTCGTCAACGCCTGGTTTTTTACCCCATCATTCACGGACTGGGTTGCAGTCAAGTGCATGATGGAAGGACCTACAGCTTAAGGTGGGATCTGAACCACCAGAAACTCCGTAAAGGTACTTAGAAAAATTTTCAGACGCACCGACTCAGGGATTGAACCCCGGACCTCTAACGTGAAGTCCGAGCCTCTAAGCACCTGAGTAATCGAGGCTCATTATTGATAAATTTTCAACCAAGAAGATCAATTTTCTACCAAAAAACGAATTTTCAACAAAGTACATGACTTTTCAACTAAATCGTTAAATTTTCAGTTTAAAAAATTAGTTTTTTAACAAAAAAAAAAGCATTTTCAACCAGTTAAATTCAACAAAAAAGACGAACTTTTAACAATATAGATGAATCCTGAACTAAATCGATGAATTTTCAATAAAATACTTAAATTTTTAACCAAAGATGTGAATCTTAAAAAAATCTTAAATCTTAAAATATATGAATTTCTAACCAAATTATTTTTTAAGCCAGAAAGACGAATGATCTACAAAACAGTTGAACTTTCAGCCCTAAAATATTATTTTTTAACAAAAAAGTTAATTTTTTGTCCAATAGTTCAATTTTAAAATAATTAGTTTAATTTTCTAGCCAAAAATACGAATTTTCTACAAACTAGTTGAATTTACAGTAAAAAATGTGAATTTTCAACCAAAAATTAATTTGCAACCAAAGGTTTTAATTTTAGAGAAAAAACAGTTCAATTTAAATAAAAAAGGCGAATTTTCAATAAAATACATACATTTTCAACCAAATAGTTCAATTTTTAAACAAGAAAATATTAATTACAAATATATTTCAATTAAAAATATAAGTTTCCAGCCAAAAATTGAATGGTTACATTTACAGTTAAAAAATTAGATGTCAATAAAAAATCGAATTGTCAACAAAAAAGATTAATTTTCAACCAAAGAAATCAAGTTTCCACTGAAATTATGAATTTTCAACAACAAAAATTTCAACAAAAGAGTTCGACATTCAACCATATAGTTGAATTTTCAACCAAAAGGCGAAGGGTGAATTTTCGAAAAAGTAATTAAATTTTAAACCAAATAGTAGAATTTTTGACCAGACGAGATGAATTCCAAACCAAAAATATAGAAGTAGATATTTCAACAACAAAAAAATAAACTTTTTCAGTTCACATTTAAGCAACAAAAAAAAAAAGAAAAGAGGGGATTACAGGAAAGAGTGCGAAGTCGGAAATATGAAAGAGATTGTTAAACTTATTAAATTATTATTAAACTGTAACGTTTCAGGGATATCTGTCGCAAAATTCGTAAACTTTGCTCAAATTTGTCACTAGTAAACGTACTAGGAAAATGTTATGAAAGTGATTAGATCATTTTTTTATTAATATATGCCCAAGAATTTAGTTGAAATCGAAATATTTCAAAAGATTCTAAAAATTTTCAGAAGACCTGTGGTTTTAAAACATTCCCAGCGATTTTTAAATTTCTTAACCTTTCTTAGAATGCTAAATACATGAAACAGTTGATTACGTCTCCTCGGCCTCGGTTTACGTTTTTATAAAACTTACAGTAATAAAATTCATTTTATGACTTCCATCTCATTGGATGTTTTGAATGCCCAAATTAATTTTATGAGCTAAGTTTACAAGAATCTCAGAATCGCAATTTGTCTGCAAAGATGATTATATCCGTCAATGAAGTTCGTGAGGTTCTCATGTTCTAGATAATCTAGATATGATGAATCGGGAATAACGGATTTCAATTTGAGCGTGAAGTTTTTTTTTATCTACCAATATTAATGAAATATCTTCTCAACTTGAAGGACTTCGAAAGATATATATTTTATATTAAGATGATTTAAGAGAATCAAATTGCATTTAGACATATTCCAGTTCCGAAAAACTCCTTTCTATTGTTAAACTTTAAGTAAAAGAGAAATAACTTGTCAGTTCTTTCAAAATGAGATAAATTATGCAAATTACCGTTTTGTAAAATTTAATCTGGTATTGAACTGTGGTCAAAGGTACTTGAAAGTCACTCTTGAATAAAATTTCAATATTTCTCTTCTGAGTAGGTTTTAGTTCAATACGGAGCTGCTTCGTAATATTTTTATGAATACTTATGCAATGATTTATAGCTTGTAATATTTATTATGTTAATTTATATATTTATTTATATTCATTGTTTTTATTTGATGAAATCATTACGTCATTCCATGTTTTTGTGAAGATAATCCACTTCTATTGTATATTTTCTCCCACGTACAATGAGGGTGCGTCGAAAAAGCAAAATTATGGAAATCGAAATTGGAACTATGTGGAAAAGTAGTGTTTTAATCCGCTAAAAAAGTGTAATTAATTGGGTTTTAATTTAGAAACGGCTTCAACTTGAGCATTACCAAAATGTGCGTTAAACAATTCTTGTATTCATAGTTTTGATATTTTCGTGTATGTCAATTATTAACAATATTTTTGGAGGTCTTGACTGTCTCGCCGAATGCCAACAGCTTTTCAATTAATGTTTTCGATGCGATATTTTATGTTTAAAGGAATTCTGTGTTCAAAAAAACAATTTAAAAATCTACATCAGGAATAATGAAAGAATTTTTGTAGGTGTTCATAGCTTCGTTACTGGTATACATACATTAGAAGAAGGTTTGATAAGTCTGAAAAATTATAAATGTAAGCATAGTAAATTTTTGAAAAACTAATTTTTGTGTTTTTGAAAATTATCTTGGAAGAAAATTGATAAGTCTATGTAACCAAAAAAATATCATGTTTTCCAAAAGTCATTTTCGTTTTTTTCCAAATTATCTTTTTCCAGCTGGCTTTAAGAAATATTTTCTAAGTCCAAGGGTTTTTTACTGATAAAATACACTAGAAAAAATAATGTAAGAAAATAATTATTTTAAAAACTTGCTGCCTCCTTTCTTTCGATTCTTTGTACTTGCCAGTTTTCTTAGTATATTTTTACCAGTACAACCCCCTCGGACGTAAACAATATTTTTTTAAAGGCAGCTGGAAAAAAATAATTTGGAAAAACACAAAACTGAAATTTGGTCGGATTGTATCTCCGACTGATATCCAGGTCTGATAGAATTTCGAGCTATATATTCAAAAATACAACAATAATGCGATATCTAGTCTATTTGTTCGCATCTTCGAGACGCATCGATTGGCCTATTGTTGAACCTTTTATGACACACCAGTACCGGTTTATGAAGTTTAAACAATATATATTCTGATTATATGAGAAGAACTTTGTTCATATTCAACATGTCTGATACAGTATACTGTATCAGACATGTTTGTTCACGTCTTCGAGACTCGTCGAATGACCTGTTGACGAATCTTCTATGACTATCATCTAGCAATACCAATATATAAATTAAACAAATATATTGTTTATCTTGTTAATATGAGGAACCTTTCACGACCTACCATAACCTATCAATATCGTTCTTAAATATTGTTTTTGAATTTCTCAATAAAATTATTCACTTTCTTTTTAAGAGGAATCCTTTTTTAAATTGGGGATATAAGAGTATTGTATTTGATGTAATTGTTCGCGTCTTCGATACGCGTGAATTGACCTATTGACGAATTTTCGATGACCATTATTGATCAACAAATAGCGACTTAGTAAGTTAAAAAAAAAGGTTACATTATTTATATGGAAAAAAACTTTCTTTTTCATTTGGAATATAACACTATCGTAAGTTAAAAAGTTGTTCATTTTGGCAGAACATATCGATAGACTTTTTGATGGGCCCTCTGATTTTCTGAAAATTAGATTTTCGGTAAGATAGAAACAAAAGCTTGTAAAATATTGAAAGTATTTTTTTTTCTTTTGTCGGTGAAAAACCTCCTTCTGTTAGGAAGCAAATTTATTTGATACCTATGAGAAAGCAAAATGCACATAAAATAAGCACAAATAAATACACTCTTAGTGAATGCATATCAATATTACTTCGCAGCGGTATCTTCGTAATTGTGAGAAAAGTTTGGAAATCAGGGCGGGCTCTTTTATTTGAGTGTGAGCGCTTAAATCTCTGTTTTATGATCTATATACCATAAAGTGCTAGCAATGAAAAATTAGAACCGTTACTTGGCCCAATGTCTTTGCAGGGTAAAGCAAGTGTATAATTCCACGGGCTAAACATTCACTAAGTTTCTTTTGATATTGAAAATATATTAAATTGGGCGAATAATAAATATAGCGTGAATTGAAATATTATTTAACAATGTAAAATAGTATTAAATCTTATTTTTAAGTAAAAATACTGTTAAATTCACGACAAAGTATGGATTCAAATTAACGTAACTGATAGTTCACAAAAACTACAATTAATTTCACACCTTTTGGTTGGTTGATTAAAAAATTTTTTTCTTCTAAAAGTACCTCCAGTAAAAGTAAGATTAATAATTCTGCAAATTTCGATACAGTAATTTAAAACCTTCTATTGTTAATTCAAAATATGTTATCAAAAATCTATAGACTCAGCTTTATTAAATAAATTTTTTGCAAACAAAGAAATTCATACTGTTGTTTTTGTTTGTATTTACAATAGGTACCGAAATTTTTTTCTTGAAAGACAAAGTTGACGGGTTTTGATATAAAAAACGCAAACACTCATTCTTATTTTTCAAAATTTGTCATATTAACATTTTTCCACACAAAAAAACTCGCTGAAATGTTATTGCCAGAATTACAGAAATCAAGGTCATGAAATACTTACCCAATTCCTAATTTACCAACATTGCTTTGCGCAACAATTTAGTCCACACGAATTGAGTTACTAAGTTGAAAATTTAGGAAATTTATTAAAGGGCACTAACGAACATTTGTACGGTCCTTAATTTCTGAAACTACAAAAAATTCAATTTTAGACAATTTTGGGATTTTGTTTGTATTTCCGGAAATTGAGGTCCCTAAAAACGTTACTCAAATGCTTTTTAATTAATTTCCCGAATTTTAAACTTAATATCCCAATTAGTGTGGACGTGAGCTGTTGCAAAATAAATGTTGGTAAGGTAGGAATCGGATAAGTATTACATAACCTTAATCCTTAAGGCTTTAATCGGTGATATCGGTGGCGCTTGTAAGGTCAGCGGAGTTGCGATGTTTACGGTTCGGCGCTATAAGAAGCCACGAGCAAGAAGGAGAAGAAGAACGGTTCGGAGAGTCCCTCTATAGCATGTTTGTTGCTCAAGGGTACCCACGAGACAGCTGCTATGGAGGGAGTCTAGTGTATTTTCAATCTTAAATTAATTTCAAATCAATAGATTCGTATTTAAACGTTTTTTTTTTTGAGTTTCAAATCCTATATAAATATCGTTTTAGTCTAAAATATTCAATTTTCAACCCATTCAATTTGAAATTTCTTAAATAAAAAAAGGAACAATTGTTTCTTATTTACTTCAAACGTTACAGTTTTAATTTTTCCATTTTTAATATTTTCATTTTGTGAGTGAAAGTGTTAAATTTCAAAGTATAAATAACAATTGAAAAATTATTATTTTGAATTTCAAAAAATCTGCCCGCTTCGCGGACACATTCTCATGGCGCGCTTTGCGCGCGGCTCGCTTCGCTCACAAGTTTGAGCGCGCCTAGGGCGCGCGACTGTTGGATCTCGCGCTTCGCGCTCAATCATATATTTATCTCGCGCTTCGCGCTCGATTATATATTCACCTCGCGCTACGCGCTCGGACGTATTTAAATCGCGCTTTACGCTCGGTTTCTCTAGATTTTTGAACTTCGCGTTCGACTTTGATGGAAAGAAAAAGTTTATTTGCAAATATTATAAAATTATCAAAACCTCTACATGTGAAGTGATTGTTAAATTTTGTTTTTATTTTAGAATGAAATGGAACTTTATTTACTCAAGGTTCTATCGACCTTAAGGAACACATTCTCATCCAGACACTCACGCTTCGCGCTCGATATGTGATTTGGAAATCATTTGAACCTTGCGTTCCACGCTCGGTTCTGTGCACCGCATGATTGAAATTAAAAAGTCACGAATAAAACAAAAACCACGCATCCTATCAGAACACGATTTATAACAAATTTGTACCTCTTCTTTGGATGAACAAATTTTGTCTCTGTCATTTTTCTCGTAACTTGTGTTATTCGTCTAAAAATTTAATTTTACTATTTCCAACGCTGTCTTTTACGAATAAAATAAAAACTACGCATCATATCAAAAAGTGAATAATAACAAATTAGGAGATCATTTTTGGGTGCATAATTTTGTTCCATTCATCTTTGGTCGTACCTTGCATAGTTTGACAGCAAAATGAAATTATTGATTTTTAATTATACTTTTGTGTGATCAAAATTTGGATTTTTGATTTTTCAAAAAATTCAAAAAGTTGTTAAGAAAATACTGTAGGGTGTTCAAAAAGAAATATTTTCCTCCTCTTGACTTTTTTTCATATCGTTCGTTTTTCGGCATAAAATGTTCATTTACGTTTGTTTTTTGTAATTTTGAAAATGCTATAACTCCGGTAATTTTTTTTTATCCGAAAAAGTCATTAGGATAAATTGTTCGAGTTTTGGAGTACTATGAATAGCCGTACATAGAATTTTTGAATTTTGAAGAAAATGGTCTCAAAAATTTTCAAAATGCTCCAACTTTTGGAATTTTGATCAAAATTAGCTGTATAACGAACTTGTTCTTTCTTTGTAGGTCCTAAAAAAGTGGGCCAAAGCACAACCCAATCTGATTATTTTTTCGAAAGTTATCGTGCCTACAGACAGACAGACAGACTACAGACAGACACCTTGGTAAAAACCTTTTTTTCTAGCTCAGGGGGTCTCAAAACGTGGAGATTTGATGAAAACCGACCAAGTCAAATTTTACATAAAACCAATACCTTCTCATTAGAATGAGAATGTAATTAATAATTAATAATAATTTTTGAAACGACCTTAAATCAAAATAACTTGAACTGTAATTTAAAAAATGTTCTATTTTTTAACCAAAAATCTTGGTACTGTTCAATTTATGAAAGTTCAAATTGTTTACCCCTTAGTTTAACAGCATTAATTTAAAATTGATACATTAAAAAGTGTTAAAAGCTTATATATTGTACGTGTAAATTAATAAGCTTACAAATTAAAAAAATGTTAAGCTTCAATTTTAAAAGTTTAAATGTCAAAGGAGTTCCACTGTTAGAGTGCTTCAATTTGCAGTTCAATTTTTATTACTTAAGCAAAAAACGGTTCAGCTTTAAGAAATCATTTTTTTAAATTTCAATGACCGTGAAAAATTTGTTTCCTCGGTTAAAACAGCCACATTAATTATTGAACCATTATTTACAGAAAGTTGGAACAAGTAATAAAAGAATTTGTGTAGTAGTATAAAGATATTTTAAACTGTTTTTTTCAAAGTAAAGTGTCGGCATAGATGTTTCCAAGCATTAAGAGGTTTATTACCATGCTTTGATAAAGTAGGATATATTAACAAGTTCTTATGTTTACCGCAGTTTACCGACAAAGTTATGTACTGCCGATAAAGTAGATAAAGCTAGTTATGGTAAGACATACATTACCTATAAAGAAGATCCCTTCTTGAACTGTTCTTTTTTAATTTTCTGTAGTTTCACCAAAGATATTATTTTGGTTTCATAACTTCTTTTGTGTCTCTAAGTATTGATTTAAAAGGTTATAATATTATATAATTGTTATTGTTTTTGCTGAAAACTTAATTACCTAATTACCCATTTAAAAAAAGGTTAGTGCTTGTTACTCAATACATATTCTAAGAAAAAAAGATTTATTTTATGAGGAAAAATTGAAAATAACAGTTATTCCAATAAAAAAAAAATAATTTTTATCATTTAAATTTTGACCTAAAAAGAATATTCTTCATTCAGAATATGTATTGAGTAACAAAAGTTATATTTTTTAACATGGTAATTATTTAAGTTTCCCAAGGATTTCCTAATAGCCACGCTTGACTATTAAAAAAAAAAATTTTCTCATGAACGAGGGTACTAACTTCATTTTCTCATTTCGCATAAAAAGGGCATTTGCATTTTAAACATTTAAAGGAAAGGAAGCAAATGTGTAGACAAGGAAGTTGAATCGACTGATTGAACAATTTAATTCAGATGGTTTTATTTATAAATGCAGAATACGTAATTGAAATCGAGTATACCTGACTTTCAGAAATAACGACTTTTTTTAATCCTTACGTAAAGAATTGCCGATTTATGACCAACTGTTCGTCTCCTTTCGACCGAGAAAATGCCTTGGGTAACTAGAAAACGTGCAAATCTTTCGACTTTTTCTTTTTGTTGAACAAGTTGCTGTGCCTGACCCTTACTAAATGATCAACTACATTCTATCTTATCAACACAGACTTTAATGATGCAATTAATCGAATATTATCATAGTATACTTGAGTTAATTTCCTTTGAGTGAAAACTTGCAGGGAATTCACCAACCGGAAAATCCTGAATTAACCAGGAATACAAATTCCAACCGGGAATCACATTAAAAGTTTTCAAAAATGCGATATTTCTTATTAATTGTGATAACAAGACAAATGAATTTGAGTGTTTATTATTTAAAATGTTAATAAATATTAGTAAAATAATGTATCCAGAATTTATAATATTTCAAAAATATTATAACAATGAAGAATATTTTTTATGCTATAGATAGACGAATTTTCAACAAATTAGTTAAATTTTCACCCCGAAAGACGAATTTTCCATCAAGAAGATTAATGTTCTACCAAAAAGATGAATTATCTACAAAAAAGTTGAATTGTCAACCCGGAAATATGATTTTCAACAAACAAATTAATTTCCTATCATGTAGTTAAGTTTTCAGTTAAATGATTTAATGTTTAAACAAAAAATACTAATTCTCTACAAACCTTTTAAATTTTCTACCTTAAAATATGAATTTTCTACAAAAAAGTTAATTTACAACGAAATAATTGAGTTTTTAAGCACACAATGATGAATCTTTAACCAAAAAAAGATTTTAATTTGAAATAAAAAACTGTTGAATTCAATCAAAACTAGAAAATATAAATCTTCAACAAAAAATTGACAAGTTACACTTTTAGTTTAAAAAAATGAAATCTCAAAGAACAAAAAAAGAATTTTTTTTACAAAATAGTTACATTTTTAACAAATAAATTAATTTTCAACTAAAATGATGAATCTTTAAAAAACGAATTTTCAACAAAAGAGTTAAACACTCAACCAAATAGTTGCATTTTTAACTAAAAAGATCATTTCTTAACCAAGAAGATTAATTTGCACCAAAAGACGAATTTTCAACCAAATAGTTGAATTTCTAACTAAAAATGATAAATTTTCAACCAAAGATGGAATAGTACAATTTCCAGTTAAAAAATTATCTTTCAAGCAAAAATAAAACGGATTTTCAACAAAATATTTAAATTTTCGATTTCGTAGTAGAATTTTTAGCAATTTTTATGTTCTGAACAAATGGTATTCTCTGAGAGATATAATAATTAATAATTAGTATTATCAGATATTATACAAATCTACTTTATGGCACAGGACCATTTTATTTTGAAACAATTTATAACTTTATGAATGTTTTTATATTTGGCAGTAACGATTTTTTAAAATAAACTTTATGTTGTGTTTTCAAAATAAGCTTATATAGATTACTGAGATTTGTTCAATAACTTTGTAGATTATTTCCAGCTATTAAATCAAGATCTGGTAAATATTATTTTTTTGAGTTTTTTTGTAATCAAAACTAGTAATGTGATTCCTTTTGGGTTTTGCTAAACTATAAGTTACTGTATTATTTGTTAAAAATTATTAATGAAAATTATTCCTCAGGGTCCAGTGAAAGTAAATACAACTGAGTAAATTATAATTGCTTCAGACGTTTTGACATAAGATGGGCACCCTACTTCTGTTATCCTATAGATGAAAACTCGTTTATTCTGAAAATTTGTTAGATATATTAGAAATACGTAATACAATTTCAAGGTCTTAATTATCTGCTCAGGTTTAGTTAACGTAACGATTATTTTTATAAGCATAGCTTCGGGTAATTGTATTTGGTATTTTAATTGGTAAATAATTTTGAGATATAATGTGTAATTTCTTTTATAATTACGATTAATTATTGATTGTTCATTGAAGGGTTATAATGTTCAAGAAAGCAGTTGTATCGACCCTCAGTTAAAATAATATCCGGATGTTGATGGTGAAATTGGCTTTAGGGTCACAGAAAAGTGAAATCAATGAAACCCTAATACAAATTATTTATTTCAATACTAAGTGAATTTTACATTAACTATGTTATAGAAACATGTAATTATAATTAAACTGCAATAGAGAACAGTTTTTTGATACCACTATGTATGTGTGTATGACGAAACATGTAAAGTAATTGTAATCCAATTGTATTAATTTTTAGTCGACACTATGAATTACAAAATAAATTTCTTTTTCAAATTTAGTAAGATATCAAGATACATAAAATTACATACAGGAAGACCTTATGTTAGATGCGTTTTGTTCCTGCTTCTAGTAAGAAGAGATTTGATATTTCCAACAGGGAATTAGGTGGCCGAAAATTTCTAGACACCCTGAACTGGTATAATGCAGTTTCTCCGATAGCTTTTTCTGTTTAAAAACTTACACTTCATTAAAGTGACAAATAATCATTTTTTCAAAGATAAAGAGTTTATTTGCATTAAACTCTGACAATTAAAAATTGCTGTTTTTGATTTCAGCTTATTTCCTGAATATAGACTATCTGACTTGACTGTAATTTTACGATAAACGAAAGACGAAATTTGCAATCGTAATCGCGAAACCATAAATTTTGTTGAATTCCTGTGAGCGAGTGAGTTTGGCAACGGTCGGAAAGAGCAAATTATACATTCACAGAATTTCGGCAATCTGGATCGTGTCGAGCATTTCCAACAGTAGTATTGATTTAATTTCTGTTGCTCAGACACGGTTGCGTTCAAAACATGGTAATTGATGAATTTTTGAAACATTCTTGTTACAGAAAAACTTTAGAAAATAGAAATTAACTAAAAAGTTTGTTTGAAAAAGTGTAGAATGTGGAATAATCTGTTTTTTATTATGGAATAGCTATGTATATGTAGTTTTGGATTTCGAAACTAATTCATTTATAAAAGCGATATTTGGTGCACATTTTATAAACTTTTAGAAAGATCTCGAAAATATACTCCAAATTTATAGAATGAAGATGATTGTTTCTCCTCTCTTTATTTATTTTTAATTATTAAATATTTTGTTTTAAAATGTTTTGGAAATTTCTGACTGATTTACTCACCAACGGTTTCTCATGTTACCGCTATATGTATATATAGAACAGCAATCCCCTTAGGCGTAAATTATCTTATTGCATGTGACTTCCAAACGATGGTGTATATGTACTTGTAAAAATCAAACATCAGGTATTATTACTATGATTACTTAAAACTGTTTAAATAATAAGATAAAATGATATATATTAAGATATATTGAACCCCAACCCTTTTTATTTTCTTCAGCTTATTCTTTTCTGCTTCTTTAGTAAAAATGGAGATAAACTTTCGTTAATAAACATATGAGCTCACGCATGGTTTAAATTTAGAAGTAAGATTTTATTTTGAGAATAGAGTAATTTTAAAATAATGTTATTATTCTGTACACAGAGACAAAGCTTTTATCATTTAAAAATACAGATGATTCGTATATTTTGACATGTTACATACCCGGTTGTTTGGTATTTACGTGACATTTGTGCCGTATTTATGGCGGAAATTGACTTCCATGCGTTACGCCACACCGGCTGCATACACCATACTTTTGTTCGAATGATTCAGAAAAATCCATTCAATATGAACTTTTCTACTACCTCTGAAAAAATCAGATTTTTCGACTACGACTATAAATCCTTTGTCAGATATAGACTTTAAACTTACTTTCATACCATATTTGAAACGTAGACTTTGTTATGATTTATACATTACTATATGGAGATTTTAATTCCATCTACTACATTTTCATTCAAACCTAGAATAAAGTGCTACGCGCACTTATTTAAAGTTTCCTATTTTAATTGCCTAATTATCAAATTTAAATATATTCTTCAATTTAAAGTAATATAAATTATAATTAATAATAATCATAAATTCAAATAAATATTAAAATAGCTAAATTGGTTTTTATACACTTTTTATTTAATTTTAATCGACTTTGAGCAATCTGTAACTTTTATTTAAATATAAGATTTTATATCAGCAAGAATTGGAAGCAAAGAAAAATTAATTAGTTAATGTGGGATTGTATATTGTAATAAGATGTTCTCAAAAGACATTTTGGAATTCTGTGTCTTATTGATGACTTCCATTTTCGACACTGATCTATTTTGAATATGTTTACAATTGAAAAGTCGCCAACTTGTTTAGTTTTAAATGTTTATTGTTTAAAATCATAAAATTTTGAACATTTTTTTGAAGATTTATTGAAATCTGGAAGATTTGAAATTGAAGATGCTTCAATTTTTAGTGTCTATGATTTAAAATAATGTATTTCTAAATGTATTTTTTTAAACAGACAAAATAAAAAATTCTTCAATTTTAACTATTCACAATTTAAGTTCTACAATTTTGAAGATTTACCATTGAAAATTCCACAATTTTAATGATTTGCAGTTTATAATTCTTCAATTCAGAATTCAATTTTCATTCGTTCGTGCAAAATTTTTAATCTTTTTTTAATTTAAATTTTTAATTGTAGAACTTAAAACTTGCATAATTTTTCATTTTCATTCTTCAAAATTAAAATCTCTTCAATTTTAAATACACCAAACTCTCCGTTTCAGTCCTCCCGGTGTTCGCCTTCCTAGAACTGCTGTCTCAGGCGAGAGCATAATGGTTGCGACGTTTGTCGAAACGTCTCTCGCCAACGGTTGTTTATGTTTGGATACCCCCGATTTGGGACCAAAACAATTTGAAGATAACCTCCGACACCGGACTAAAACCGAGAGTTTGGTTCATTTACAATTCAAAGCTCTACAATTTTCAAGAGTTATAATAGAAAATTGTTGAATTTTAAAAATATAGAATTGCAAATTATTCAGTTTGCAAGATTCATATTTTAGAGGTATGTAATTTTGAACTTTTTTTACAATAGTTAAATTTTGAAGATTTACACTTGGAAACTCTTCAATTTAAACGATTTGTACTTTGAAATTATTCATTTTTGAATATTTGTAATTGAAGGCTCTTCAACATTTAATGTGTATAATAGAAAATCGGGCAATTTTGAATGCTTTTGTGGAATAGTTCCATTTTGAAAATTTCAAATTGATATTTATTCAATTATATGAATTTTCAGTTGCAAATTCTTCAATTGTGAACAGCGAAAATTTGCAGGAACTTTAAGTTACTTGAATAAGTGACTGGAAGTGTTAGAGGAGTTACTATTTTTAAGAAGTAACTGTGGCTGTAATTAGTACCATTGTTTAAGGAACTTCCCCAACACTTCATCTCATTTTAAATTATCCTTAAATTAGATCACGAAGGAATAGTAAGGAGTAGTATCCCTGTAAGTGGGGAGTGGGACGAGCGACGTCCAATAATTCGTTAATGCTAGCTACGAATGAAAACTCTTATGCTGCCCCGTTCACATGCGCACTGGCGGTTGCCATGCCATCGATGTCAACACGCGTTTGAAGTTTCGAACTTGTGTATTGAACGAACATAAACAAACGAACATAACCGACATGTGCATCAAGATGTCAAAAGGTAACATATTGAGTGGGTATAACATGTGACTGCGAAAACAGCTCTGCGCATGTGCACGGGGGAGCGTACGAGTTTTCATTCGTAGCAAGCATTAACGAATTCTTGGACGTCACTTGTTCCACCTTTGCTCACCAAACACATAGGGTGATACCACTCCTTACTATTCCTTCGTGAATTAGATAAAAATTATTATTATATCGATTTATCATTCTAAGAATTGGATATTCCAATTCAAACTAATTTCCATTCCATCGAAACAACTTCAGGTGGAAACAGAATTTCAGAAGATATCAAAGGGACATATGCTAATAAACTATGAAACTGGGTGTTAGAAAAATAATCAGCAGACAAAAACATGCTATAAGTGAGCGGAAACATATGAGCTTCAATGTGGAAAACGTGAATGACTGAATTTGTAAATTATTATTTATAATTATCAAAAAAACGCTCTGTATTGTAATGAAAGTAAGTTATTTCCACCATTGATAGCTCTGACACAGGAAATAGAGATTCGTGATTTGTCGTATTGTATACCACACCATAAAAATTTGAACCAAGAAACGGGACTGCCTTGAAGGCTCATGATTGTTCCTTTCAGAAGAATCTTGAGGAGTGCCGCAGGAAGAAAACTGGTGAAATGAGAAACAAATAGATAGAAAGAAAATAAAACAAAGAAGGAAAATGTAAAGACAGGGACAGACTCTTGTTTACCATACATCAGGAACGTAGGAAACGTTTTTTTATTTCAATAAAAATTAGATGAGGTAGCCCTGAATAATTTTAAATGTTCAAAGATTTCGAATAATTCACTATATCTTATATTGCTTAAGGGAAGTGCATATTTTCCTTTCTTTATTTTTAATAAAAAAATTCGTTATGAACATTTTCTCAACGTTTAGAAACTATTTGTTTTCAAAGGAGAACGAGACATTCCAAGTTACTTTCATGAAGTCCTCTCAAAAAGAGTTAATAAACACAAATTTCAGTAAATGATCAAATTTCATTTTAATTGCAACGTATTATAAATTTGTCTGTAGTAAGTATTAAAAAATCCCGAAGATTTATATTAGGTACTCTTTATTGCTATATTTTTTAAGAAAAATAATTAAATACCAGTATCTAATTGTTATAGGTGGCGCGGTCTATAAGTCGGTCTTGTTCAATTTAAAATAACTTCGCAATTAGGTAATTCATATAAACTGAACGTTTTTGGGGCTCATTTCACAACTGAATCTTACAAATTTTTATATATTTTATTTAATAATAAGAATTCAACAAAATTCATGTTTATTAAACCTTATAAAAATGAAACCAAGTTTATATTTAACTTTACATTTAAAATGTGCATAACAACTCATATATACTAATTTGATTTAATGACCAATTTTTCTCAGTTTTTCGATGAAATAAATAAATTTAAAGTCAATGCTACGCGAATCCAGGTAAATGTAAAATAAAATATAAACGTCGAATTTTAATCAGTGAAATTGCACTGAGAATCAGTGACGTAAGGTAAACGTCCCAGTAATCGTGACCATAAGAGATTTCATCGACTTCTAATATTTAGAAAATTGTTTTTGTAGGATTATTTGAAAAATGATTGGTACTGATTGAAGCATTAAACATCCTAGAATATTATAAAAATTGTTCTTACATTATATTTAATATTAATTTTTTATTTATAAGCAATTAAAAGTCAAAAAGCACCGATGTCCCAGTTATCGTGATTTCCAAACCTGTCATGTACTAGTAATCGTGAGTCGTTGTCCCAGTCTTCGTGAAAAAGGTTAAGTTTTCTTGAAATCAGTTTTTAGCAATTTGGAGGTGTATTTTAAGTGTATTTTTGTTTTTTTACTATACTCTAATGAAATGAAAGATGTATTGTTAGTTTTATATTGATTGAGACCTCTGTGATGAAAGCCGTCGAAACAACCTCAAAATCGAATCTTCTGATAGTTCTAATAAGTCTGATGGACTCTATGAAAATTAATCATAATGAAAATGAATTTTCTTTTAAAATGTTTAGTTTTTATTTCAGTTGAAAATATTATCGAATAAAATTAATATTTTATTCATAAGAAATAAAGTGGTCACAAGAATAAGTCGAGATAAATATTTATTAGAATTTTCATCACGATAAGTAATAACGACAATGCTGAAATTCTTTTATAATACTGAATATTATAATTAAAAATCATTAACATTTTAAGTAACTAGATGTAGCACACGAAATTTGATCAAATGCAGTGACTAAAAAAATGAGGTTATTTTCTGTTTACGTTGTCACAATATTAAAACTATCAATAATTATATACCTATCACACATTTTTCTTTATATAATGCAGTGTAGATTAATGTTATCTAATGAAAAATTACTCAATAAATATTAACTTCACCAAAGAACGATATAATAAACTCAAAAATTGATAATGAAATCTCTAAACTCATTCAAATATTTTACATCACCTTTTGTCAGTTTTAAGCCCTAATTTATGTTACGATTACTACTCACAGTAATAAGTCAGTTCTCCGATTTCATTTCATACCTTTTTGAAATTAATTAAATTATTATTTGTAACGAAATATGGAAATAAAATTTTGACAGAGTCGTCCTCTAGTCTTCGTGACAGGTCACGATTACTCGAGCAACTATGCTTTTCAAATATCCCTATAATCGTGACCGATATTTCTTGAACGAGAAGGTACTAAATTAAGATTTTACTTTATTTCATGAAACAAAAATTATTTTTTATTACAAAAAAATTATTCTCGTACCGATGAACTAATTTCTTGACATAGTAAAAGCTTGAGTAAAGTGACGCCTTTCCTAACCAAAAAGTTAAGCTATTTTCCACGTTTCGTGATTCATCGCCACCGGCAATACAAATGAATTTTTTTACCCATGTGCACTATTTGTATAAAAAAACTAATTTGGTTTTGACAACAAGCATTGTTCAACCTTACTAAAAAATATTTTAGGATTCTATTTTTATGCGGAAAATACTCAATATTCTGGCGTTTACACCTCAAAACTCACGATTACTAGGACCGTCCCGATTACTGGGACATCTACCTTACTTAAATTCCTATCTGAAAAAATTGGTGTTAGGATGTAACTGGGAATCTCACAATCATTGCTTAAAGTTTTTTTATATCTCAAATTTGAAATTAAATGAATTTGATCTTCTTAATACTTACATATAAAATCATAAACTTCTTTTTTGATTGAAAATTCAACCACTAGGTGGACAGTTGAACTACTTTGTTTAAAATTCATTTCTTTGGTTGAAAAAATAAATATTTTGTTGAAAATTCGACTTTTTGGTTGAAATATCAACTATTGTATTTTTTCTTGAGAATTCACATTTTTGGATTGTAAAGTCGTATTTTTTTATTGCAACTTCATCTTTTTTGGTAGAATAGTAAAGATGAAAATTGCACTTTTCTGGTTGAAAATTCAACTGTATACTAAAAAAATCGTCTTTTTGGCTCAAAAGTTCAACTATTTGGTTCAAAATTAATTTTGCGTTATTGCAGTATAAAATGGTCAAAAAAATCTATTATGTAATTTATGGATGGCCCCTAACTAGTGAACATTCTTAAAAGTATCCTGGAATCATTTTCGAAAAGCTTGTGTAGGGTCTGAATTGCTTGAAAAAGTTGATAGTGAATACTTGACTGGCCCGGTATGAAGAAAAATTATACTTGGAAATATCTAAAGAAACCTGGAATTGTTAGGGATTTTTTTTAGAATTTAAGTAGACACCCTGAAGCTTGATATTTAGGTACAAAAAAAATGTAAAAAAATGAAATGTCACGCAGTTCATACGAGCCTGTAGCAAGTAAATAGATGCCAGGCAGAAAAGCAACACCGTTACTGCAAAGTTCTCCAGTCCGACCCTCTCGATCGTTTTTTACCCTCTCCTGTCCCTTCACTCATGGTCGCTTGCCTCTCCAAAGTCAACCGCCCCCACCTCACTCCACGCCATCCCCAAAGCACGTACTCGATAGGCGAAAGGACCATCGTTATCCAGTCTTTGCGCCGTGACTCGCGGATGCGGTAATTCTTTCCGCAATGTGCAAAGTAAAAAATCGAAATTCTGAGGTTTGAAAAAAAATACATTTTTAAAAGCATTTCAATAAAAAGTGTGTGGCGTGCAATAGGATCAATTGCTTCCCATAATTGTCACCCTCAAAAAAATAAAGGAAAATAGTTTTTCTTTAATTAGTGAAGTTTGCAAGAAAAATGTTAACTCAGAAAAAAGTTTTATTGAACCAAAATAACTGGTTTCGTGGATGTACATGGAAATTTTATTGATTCATAAAACTCTTTGATTGACCCAACATTTCTGTTGTATCAACAGAATGCTTCATCGACCAAAAGATTTGCTTAAAACAACCAAAAAGTTTAGCTGGGTGAACCAAATGAACCAAATGTCCATATAAAAACAATTTTCTATGGTCCAACCAATGCAAATTTGGTTGATGCAACCAAATCGTTTTCTGAGTGTTCTTTTAGAGTCAAGCTCTTCGAAAGTATATTGAAAATGATCATTTAACCGGCTTAGTTTGGGATATTATTTTTGAAAAGTGAAAAAAACAACGAAAATATAATTAAAATTTCTGAAAACTGCTTTCGATTCTTTGCAAAAGTGAACCATTTTTGGTTTATGTGAATGCAGCGAGTTTTAAAAAATGTAGTGAAGTGAAAATTATGTTTCAAGAGATTCTCAATATCAATATAATTAATATTATACAAAAAGAAAAGTGTGATAACTGGTTGCTTAAGCTTATACTAATTTTCTAGTGAAATTGTAATGAAACTCTACTTTTCTTTTCTGAAGTAAAGGTACCACTAGGTCAGTATGAGTAGGTACCCAATCAAAATCGGATTGTTTAAATTGCTTTAACGCTACCCCCTCCTATGTTTCTTCCTTTAGGTGAAAAAAATCCTGTCTTAGATTTTCTTTAATTTTCATAAAATTGTTTAGAGTTTCGTCTATGCCGTTTTAGGATTGAAAAAAATTTTTCTTATTTTTCGATTTAAAAAAAAAATCACAAATTAGTTATTCATTGGGAAATAGGCCTGACATTTTATGAATAAAAAAAGTTAATATATTTATCGGGTTTAGAATATTAAAATTTGTAATATGACTATAATTATTGATCTGAAATGGCCTCTAAACATTCTTTTTCTGAAAAAATATGCATAGGAATTCTTGTATAAAAGAAAGAAAATATTCTCCATAATGAATAAATTAAAAATATTCATACTGGGTGACAGAAGAAGATGTTGAATTCAATGAAATCGATAAGCAAAACTTACAGAAGCTTGTAAAACGTATAATTGCACCAAAGTCGACATTGAGGTAGTTGTGCCAAAAATCAGGTCTCTGAAAAAAAGTTTTCTTTGATTTAAGGATTGAAGTAATATTATCAGTCATTTTTTATGAAAGAAAAAACATTCTTTTCTGAATAAAGTTTAAAACTTACGAAAAATATTTATTTTAACAATAGTTTTTATACTTGAATTCTTTCTTACTGGCTCTTCTCGCCAATTTCTTAAAAATAGTTGAATTTTGATCAATCGTATTTTTTGGGGAAAAACATTTCCCGCAATTCTACTGTTTGAAATTTTGAAAACAAGTAAATGATAATCAGATATATTCAATATATAACGAAAAAATGAAATTACAAAAAATGCTTCAAGTGAGCCAATTTCTAATTTTTTTGAACTTTTATTACTGGTTTTTATTGTTCATATTGTGAATAAATATGTCTCCGAATTGCGCATAATTAAATTTTTTAGGTTACTGTCAATCTACTCATAAATTTCGCCTTTCTTTTTTCCGAGATTTACCTATAAAATCATAGACAACTTTTTTCCAAGAAACATGATTTTTGACACGACAACTGTCTTTTTAAAAAGATTAATTAAAAAGGAAGTGCCTACACGTATCGAAAAAGCCCGGCTGTTCGTACCAAAATTTCGGTACCCATAGCCATGGCTTATTAAAAAATGAACTCAATTGAGTGAAATATTTTTCAAATAAATTAGATTAATAAGGGGCCATCCATACATTACAGATCAGTTGTCGGGGGAGAGGGGGTTCGAAAAAATGTAACGATCTGTTGCGCAGGCTTGGAGAGGGGGGGGGGGATAAATTGATACTCTTACGTTTCTTTAATTTAAAAGAAATATTTTTCTGAGTGCTTCTGAAATTCTGAATCTTTCTGATGCTTCCGATTTTTGAATCTTGAAGATTTGCAATGGAAGATTCTCTCATTTTTAATGTGTATAATTTAGAAAGATGTAATTTTTTATGTTTTTTTTAATGCTCCAGTTTTGAAAATTTATTGAAAACTGTTCAATTTTAAAGATTTATAAATTCAAATTCTTAAATCTGGATGATTTTTAGGATCAGAAGTGACAGAATTTTTAATTGTAAATTTTTTAAACCAAAAACTCTTCAATTTTAAATATTAAAAGACCGTAGTTCTACCATTTTGAAGAGTTACAATGGAAAATTCTTGAATTTTGAAAATATAGAGTTGGAAATTATTCAGTGTTTAATATTTATATTTTAAAGGTAATAATGTGATTTGGAATATTTTGTTGAATTGCGAAGATTTACAATTGAGAATTCTTCGATTGCCACGATTTTTAATTTAAATTTTTTCCATTTTAGAAATTGAGAATTGAAAATTCAATTATTTGGAACGTTTATATTTTAAAATTATGTTATTTTCAACGTTTTTTTTGGAATAGGTATATAGCTCAATTTTGAAGATTTTCAATTGAAAATTCTTCAATTTTGAAGATTTGCAATTGAACACTTAATTTAAAATAAAAATGTATTCAATTTTATAGGTCTGAAATTGAAAATTCATCAATTGTGAACAGAAAAAATGAGAGCGTTGATTAATTTGTTGGAAATTCTTATAAGAGTTTATATATGTAACGTATTATGTTTCTTTATAAAAAAAAAGTAAGGGTATAATTCAGGTGCCTTGAGTAGTAACTACATTGCATTTAAAAATATATGGCTGAAAATGTTTGAAGAAATTACGAGAAACATACGGGGGGGGGGGGGGACCCAAGCCATTTTGTTACGACTGTTTACTAGGGGGTTGGAAGGGGTAAAAAATTACAAATGTTTTTATGTAATTTATGAATTGCCTCCGAAGTCTGTTTCTAATTTTTCAGGAGACTGATTTCAATGAAGGAATCTAGTTTTTCTATACCCATATCATTCATCATTTTCATGTTCTTGTTTCTCCACAGTCCGTACTTTCGATAATGTCATTGTAATTGCTCTTAAAGCTGAGATAGAGAATCCTGATTATGGTCTTTTTGCACGCACGCTTGTCTTATGCAATATATAGTACTGTTATCGAGTGAGCAAGTTTAAATTTGCTGTCTGCGGTTGCTTTCACTTGTGCCGTTGGAATATAAACAATTTTTTTGCACTATGAATATTAGAGCATTTATTGCTTGTCAGTGCAGAATTTAACTTGTAGAGATTCTTCCTGTTCCGCTTGTACGTATTCACTATTCACGAACCGAAATCCTTCAAGAACTTATGCAACAATTAACACCCGGAAGATATTTCATTTAAGAATATTGCCCAAAAAGTACAAATTTGACAGCCTTTTAATTTTCATAAATAATAAAATAAAGCAATATTTCTTTAAATCAACAAAAATTATTATTTTGCTAATCCTCACAGAGTTTTTATTTTAATCGCTATTAAATTCAGACGAAAATAAAAATTACAGAGATCATAGTCCGTCCTCTTTTTTACCTAATCCCCATTTACCCCCTTTTTCTCCTTTTCCCCTCAAATTTGAAAAATTTCCCAAAAAACACCTAAAATTGAGAATTTCGACATTTTCTCCCTCTTTTACAAAGCTTCGATTCATTTTTGAAGAATGATGAACGAGAATTCAAGCCATTAGAAAACAAGATACTTTGAAACAGATTTTTTTTATGATACCAATTTCAGTTATTTCCTACACGATTTATTTGCTAATTTTGTAGATTTGAAGGACATCGTCGACTGTGAAGAAATCGCTATAATAATTCAATCGTAAAACGAAACCCGAAAGATAAATCAATTCTGTAGTTACAAATTAAAAACATATTTGTAGACTTAAAAATTACCTTTATAGAGTTAAAATTTAACAAGTCAAAATGCTGTACAAACATGAAAAATAAGGAGATTTTTACGAAAAAAGAGGAATCAATTCTTTTCAATAAAATGAATAGATACTAATATTAAATTCGTATTGAAAAACTTCAAATTCAAACTATTTCAAATTCTCAACAAAATAGATGATTTTTTAACCAAATAGTTGAATTTTCTGCCAAAAAGATGAATTTTCAACCTAGAAGATTAATTTTCTACCAAAAAAGACGAATTTTTAACTAAAAAAAATGATTTCGTTTATGTTATGGTTTTGACCAGATAAAATTTATCAAATAATTGAATGTTAACTGTTTTATGTCGACTGGTCTCTCCGTAGCTTAGTGGGTAAGAGCATCAGACCGGTAATCTGAAAGACTTGGGTTCGGATCCCAGAGGAGCTTGAAAACAATTTTTTCACAATTCAGAAATAAAAGTCAATATTTAAAAAATATTGATTTTAGATCAGTAGGCAAAAAACAGTTAACATCAAATTATTTAAAATTGTGAATATTCAACGAAAAAGATGAATTTTTACAAAGTAATTCACCTTTTAACCAAATATTTCAATTTACAACCGAAAATAAGTTGTGTTTTAAATAAAAAAAGAAACAGTTGAATTCATCCAAAAGGATGAATTTTCAACCAAATAGTTGAATTTTCAATGAAGAAAGATTTCTCAGCCAAGAAAAAACACAAGTTTTAACAAAATTCTTGAATTTTAAAGCCAAAAAGCCGAATTTTCTACATAACAGTTGAATTTTCAACCGGGAAATATGCATTTCCCATTAAAAAGTTCATTTTTATGCAAATAATTGAGTTTTCTGCGAAAATAGTAGAATTTTTAACCCAAAAAGATGAATATTTGAAGAAATAGGTACATTTACAACCGAAAAGATGAATGCTTAACAAGAAATGTAATATTCGATATCTTAACCAAAAAAGATTTTATTTTTAAATTAAATACAGTTAAATTCGTCTAGAAAAGACGAATTTTCAATAAAACAGTTGAATCCTCAAGAAAAACAGATTAATTTTCAGTCAAACAGTTGCTTTTTTTTACAGAAAAAATGAATTTATACCAAAAGAGATAAATTTTCCAAACAAAAAGACGAGTTTTCAATTTAAAAAAATTTGCTGTCAAAAAGAAAAAAATGTCCAACTAATTGTTGAATTGTCAACGAAAATAGATGCATTTTCAACCAAGTCTAGTAAATGTTGAGGATGTCTTTTTAATTCAATTGAAGGAAACGATTTAATATAATCAAAAGTAGTTTATTCAGTTAGATTAATCTCAAAATATAACTCTAGATCTCTCGAGCCGACGAGATCTGTTACACGCGAAAGACAGGCCTATTCTGGTCATAATGTCAGCTTACTCTAGGAGCATGTCCTTCGCTCGGTCCTTCTATAATATTTGCATTGCGTGAGATTTGTACCCCTAATCATTTTGAAAACGCCCACACAAGGAGGATGAACTTTCAACCAAAAATACACTGGATCCTGGATTTGGGTACGGTTTCAGGCCCTCATGATGTTTGCCACGCTTGACTGAGCACCGCCTCCCTCCCGTTACGCACAAATACGGTTTACGGAAATCCCGGTTGAAGGGTAGTTCCTTTTTCTTATGGTGTTCTATTCATTCAGTTCTACTGTACCACTGTGATCACTGGGATTGTACATAGTTATATTTTCCATTTAGAACGTTTAAAATTTAATTATTTAAAAAAAAACTGTTAACATTTCAATTTTAATGTCGTCTAAGTTACACAACGTAATTTGAAATCTAGCAAAAATTGAAATTATTTCAAATTAAAATTTTTGAATTGACGCGATTATTAATTACGATAAAATATTATCTGGTTACAAGTTAATTGCCGATTGTCCTACTCCAGAAATCACGCGCTCCTCAGTTTTATTGGTTTTATCTATATAATAAACATAAGATTGAGGATTTTGATACTATTTTTGGAAATAGTTCTTTATATGATTCAGAAATTTATTTGCAAAATAATGTATTTACAATGTATTTTTTTTGTTATTACTTTCGTGGAATAGATTTATGCAAAAGATAGATGACACTGCGTAGAGAACAGGTTTGCATTCAATAATCAGACCGAATCAGTTGGCAAGGAGAGATGAGAAAACTCTCGATGTCGGTACGAACCGACGATGGAAATTAGCATGCTTCCTTCTCGCACTTCCTTTTCGCGTCGCTCAACCGTACAATTGAAGACGCAAAAGCAAGACGTTTCTGGCACACAATACGCCTTGACTGAAAAAATGTTTAATGCCATTTCAACCTACCATAAATATTTTCCAAAATATCAGAGGATTATTTTTTACTTTGGAACCACAGGTGAAAAATATTCAACAAATTATCGTAACACGTATCTATCCATTGGTAATATAAGCAGAAAATATATACTTTCTGACCACATGCTTGAAAATTTACAAGCGTATTCTATTCATAACTCTTGACTGTATTATTATTGATAAAAACAAAATTTAATTTGTAAATGAATTTTTTATTATGTGAATATATATATATATATATATATATATTCAAAAATTTTGAAAGGTTTCAAAATAATGAAAAAAAATTCTTAAGATTCCTGGGAAATTTTAAAATGATTTTTTATTGTGAAATATTACTTTTTAAAGAAAATTTAAAAAGATTTCAGAAAATTTCAAAATATTTTTAAAAATGCCCACAAAGAAATCTGGAAGATTTTAAGGCATTTTTTATAAAGATTTTATAACAATGTTAGGACAATTTTGAATAATTTAAAAACGTATCTAAAAGGTTTGAAAAAATTTAAAATATAATTGAGAATTCACCTATCTCATATTTCTGTAAAAGGTTATGGTCCAGTTCGATTTAGGAGCGGGTCAAAATCCATGTTTGGTATTTTTGTTTATAAAGTAATGTAATATTTTGCCTGTTCTTTCCACAATTTAATAGAGCTAAGTGATAGCTCGAAAGTACTCTTTTGTTTTTAAATTTCTTCAAAAAATAAAAAAGTTATGCAACTCTTTGTGTGTCCACATTTTCGTTTTTGGGGACGCCCCGCACCATTGATAAGGGATTTTCTCGGATGTGACTGGTTCTTTTAGGAATCTCTCTTGTTTTTTCTCTAAATGCAAAAATAAAACAGTTACGCAACTCTTTATGTGTCAAAATTTGAATTTCTAGGATGCGATGCTATTTTACAAGGGTTTTCTCGCACATGGTTATCTTTTTTGGAGCCCTCTTTTCGCGATTCAATAGAGATAACCAATAGCTCGAAGGTACTTTCTTGTGTTTTTTTTTATTTCAAAACTAAAATAGTTACGTTAATTTTTATGAGTGAAAATTGAAGTTTTTTGGTTACATGTCATCCCTTTGACAAAGGTTTTCTCGGAGAAGATTGCTCC
>CAKNXH010068829.1:0-32107 GCA_932178445.1 Andricus quercusramuli
TTGTTGATTTGTTACAACATTGCAAGCACCGTGAGACAGGCTCTCAGACATGACTAACTTACTTTCCGTGACACATTGTGTATTTTGTTTAGTTGTTTTCTGTTATTAACTTCGCTTTTAGGCTCTCAGACATGACAGATATATTGATTGTTTATTTGTTGCAACATTGTAAACGCCTCGAGAAAGGCTTAGGCAGGACAAACTTACTTACTGACTGTGTGATGGTTTACAACATTGTACACGCTGCGAGAAAGGCTCAGGCAGGACAAACTTGCTTACTGACAAACGCCTCGAGAAAGGCTCAGGCAGGGCAAACGTACTTACTGACTATGTGATTGCTCTCAACATTGCAAACGTCTTGAGACAGGCTCTCAGGCATGACAACCACAATGCTGATGGACTGTTTGCAACATTGCGAACGCCTGCAGACAGCCTCTCAGGCAGGACAAACGTACTTACTGACTATGTGATTGTTCTCAAAATTGCAAACGTCTCGAGACAGGCTCTCAGGCATGAAAACCACGATGGTGATGGATTGTTTGTAACATTGCGAACGCCTGCAGACGGGCTCTCAGGCAGGACAAACGTTATTACTGACTATGTGATTGTTCTGAACATTGCAAACGTCATGAGACAGGCTCTCAGGCATGACAACCACAATGCTGATGGATTCTTTGCTACATTGCAAACGCTTCGAGAAAGGCTCAGGCAGGACAAACTTACTTACTGACTGTGTGATGGTTCACAACATTGCAAACGCTTCGAGAAAGGCTCAGGCAGGACAAACTTACTTACTAACTGTGTGATGGTTTACAACATTGCAAACGCCTCGAGAAAGGCTCAGGCAGGACAAACTTACTTACTGACTGTGGGATAGTTTGCAACATTGCAAACGCCTCGAGACAGGCTCAGGCAGGAAAAACTTAATTACTGACTGTGTTATGGTTTGCAACATTGCAAACGCCTCGAGAAAGGCTCAGGCTGGACAAACTTACTTACTGACTGTGTGATGGTTTGCAACATTGCAAACGCCTCGAGACAGGCTCTCACAGGCTCTCACAGGCTCTCCGATTTTGTCTAGTTATTTCCTGTTATTTAACTTCGCTCAACTCTTGATTATAGTCTTATACGCCAACTTTGAATTGGTTCCCCGGGTCTCCGCATTGCATGATCGCTTCATTACTCCCTTCCTTGCCCCTTTATTTTCTATTGTTCGATGTGTGTCAAATGAAATCCCTTACTGGAACTGCCTTTTATCATTAAGATTAGTTGCAGGTCTCGAAACATCACAAAGATTATGAAAATGCATGAATATATCTCATCATGAGAGTCATGAAACTTTGGCAGGGCCAATTATCGTTGGTAACCTTGATGACAAATATCAAGAACACTGTGTTCTTTGCTGAGCGACAGAGGATCATTCCTGGATTGCTCCGCAGCCAGACTCATTTCTTGAGCTTATTTCCAGATACGCAGATCCCATCATTCAAGCTTTTAGGAAAAGATGCCTTTGCCAGGGATCTCGTTTCGGTATGTCAACGATTGGAGAAGGAAACCTTTGCTGACGAGCGGTATGCGCGTTGTGTCTGATTATGACAGGTTGGGGCACATGCGTCTTATTCCTCCCACAGAAAGACTTACGGGTTTTAGGCCCACTTACTACATCCCGCATCGAGCAGTTTGGCGAAATGCAGATGGTCGTCTTTACTTCGCATTGTCTTCAATACATCATGAAGGACTTCCTCAGGATCTTTTCTTGAATAATTTGTTTTTACCCAGGTCCGGAACGGCAAAACCCTTGCTGCCATCATGATGTGATGGGGATTTCCTTGAACTGGTTTCTTTGCTAATGTTGATGATATATTATCAGGCGTGAGTGATAAGGTTTCTGCCATTAATCTTGGAGGTCAACTGATTCAGCTGTTGGAATATGGAGACATGCATCAGAAGAAGTAGGCCTCCAACTTCTCTCCTCTATTGAATAGAATCCCTGCGTGCGACTTACCACATAAAAGGGTGGCCACAGTTCGAGACCGACGGCCCAGTTTACGCTTCAGGAGCCGCCTGAGATCCTGTATCTGACGAATTCCGATTAGGAGCACTAGTAATCGAAAGTGAACGTCCGATCACCAAGAGGAAGGTTCTGGCTGCTATTTCCTGGCTCCTTGATCCAGTGGCTGGTCGAATCTAATCACTATCGTCGCAGAGCTCCTGATGCAGGATCTCGGGAAGGCTCAAGTTGGGTCAGATACTCCACTTACTAATCATTTACTCCACAGGTGCAAGACATTTCAGAAACTATGAACTATGCTGAAGCGTAATCTTCAACTTGGAGACGTCGTGTTGATCATCATCCCTTCTCTACTCCGACGTGAGACATGGCCGTAAAGGACGAGTAACGATTGTTAGTTCCGGACAGGATGGACTCGTGTGATCTGCCACGGATAAAACTTCTTTTAGGACCTTCAATGAAGGCCTGAATTTTTACTTATACCTGGACATTTATTGTTTGCGTCATGGCGGGCGGCACTCAACTCTTGACCTTTATCAGTGGAGTCGGTTTCGTTCAGCGAACGAGGCGGGCGGGATATTAATAATTTAGTCGATGCTGTTATTCTGGTTTGAGTGACCTTCAAGGTTTCATTGTTAATCAAATGGTTTTCGCCCAATGCTCTTTCTCCTTGAAGGCCTCTCTCTGTTCTTTGCATTTCAGGGGCTTTCCCTTTGATGGGAGTGGGGAGTCGGGTGGTGGTGTGAAGCTCCCTTGTTGAGGTTTTGTACCCTTTTTTCTGGCTTTTCAGTTCCCATCCAGGTGTCAGCAAGGACGGATCGGCTCGGTTGTCACCACGACAAAGACTCAAATGTGCTACTTCTAGTCGAGTCAGGTGTCTGAGTGTTTTTTTTTTATTTAGATTCAGTGTTTTTTTTCTCTTCCGTGTGTTAGTGCCCTGTTCATTGATTCCCGACTCCATCATCTTCTGGTGTCGGGGGAAGTGACGAGTCGGATGACATATTTCCTCCGGCTGCGTCGGGATCGATCGTTCGTCGAACGATCGTGGTCGTAGCTTCCATAGGCTACATCTGTACCAATTTTTAACCCCAACCAAAACCTTTTTTTGGATCCAAAATGAACGCTCTGTTGGATCGGCTCGGAGACTCATCTCTTGGAATAATTCGACAAAAGGTATCTAGAAGTTTTGGTAGGAATGTTTGATAAAACGTCTTATTTCCTATTCGTCGACTTTGACATGACCAATCGTGATTTCTTTGCTATCCGACGCCAGTCCGTCATTAAATAATTAACAATGGGGTAGAGGTGTGGGGGTGGAAGGATAGTGAAGAGGTAAATAGAACGCAGGAGAGGTATGTAAAGTGGACCCTGGGGTTGGCAAGGAACACGCCTAATTATATTGTCAGGAGGGAGACGGGGAGAACGAGTGTAGGAATTCTAGCAGGGAGCCGGGCGTGTAAATATGAGGAGAAATTTTTGGAAGAGGGGGGAAGTAGGCTGGTTAGGGAGTTTTGGTGGGAGAAGGAGAACAGGGGAGGGGGTGGGAAGATGGAGGCGGAAAGGGAACGGTATTCTAGAATGAATGGAATGCAGATGGATGAAGTGAGAAGGATGCACGAGGAAGGAAGGAAGGTTTATGACTTGTTTAAGCAAAACAGCATGGAGAGAGAGAAGACAGAAGGGGAAGAGAGAATAAGAGAGTCAAGATTTAACGGGAACTATGTGTGGATTTTGCCAAGGGCAAGATCGCAATATTTCTGTGTGAAAGGAGGGAAAGGAAGTCTGGAACTTATAGCGAGGATGAAGTGTGGGTGCGTGGAGGTTTTCAGTAGGTTCTGGCTCTCTCAGGAGAAGAGGATGTGTGAACCCTGTCGAAAGGGGGATGCAAGAGTGGAGCACTGGTTGGAGGAGTGCGTGGAGGTGGAAAGAAGTGAGATAAGCATGGAGGTATTGTTGCATGAAAAGGGGGAAAAAAGGGCAGTAGCATGGGTGAAGGGAGTATTGGGTAAGATGGCGATGAAGAGAAGGAAGGAGGAAGAGGAATGGAGACGGAAAGATCGTAAATAGGAGAGAAAGTAGATATAAGTAACATGTAAATATTGTAAATAGTAGATAAGTAGTAGGTATTAGAGCGAAGACAGAGGTTGGCAAGCGAGGCAATGCGAAAAAGTAGGGACATGCGAGCGAGGCGAAGCGAGGAAGGCAAGGCGATACGAGCGTGCGGCTTAGAGATAATGAATGGATGGATGTTAGTTTTTAATGGTTAGTTTTAAGAAAATTCTGTAAAAATGCATGTGTAAGCAAGTCAATTTTTTAAGGCCAGCAGGCTGAAAAATAAACGTTTATCTAGTTCATCTATCTAGATCCGCTGCACCTGAATCCAATAAAAAGATTAACTTATCTTTGGAATTTTTTAGCTGGTCATCTGATAAAACGTTCTTCAGTTTGCAATGATCTTTTATAATATGAACAATTTTTCTTTTCGTAATTGTTTCTACCACAGTGTTCACATATTTTAAAGTTCATTCCACTGTAGTTTCCTTTATTCTGATTTTTCCATTTTTGAATCCACGATTTTTCAGTTTGAATTGTTTTGTTTTAAAATTTTGTTCATTATTTTGAAATTTGTTTGCACTTCCATTATTTTGTTTTTTATCAGGGATGTGAGTTTCAATTTGCAGCACATTACCACTAGTTTCACTTTTTTCGTTTCGCAGCTTCACTTCGTAGTCCAAAAGTCTTGTTTTTACGAATGCGAGACTCAAACTAACATCGGACAATGTTTGAATTACAGTTACCACATAATCATATGAACTTGGTAACGCTAGTAATAATCTGGCGACTTTACTATTCTCATTTAAAGTTGCATCTGCCGCTTGTAAATCGATTATGATGTCATCAAAGATTATGAAATGTTGCACTAGAGGAATATCCGGCTGAAATTTGAAACTTAAAAGTTTCTTTCCACAGCCAATTGTGTTGCCAAACTTTTCCGTTCATAAATCCGTCAAGTTTGCTTAATATTTCACTCGCGGTATTATCGTCTACAGCAAAGCCTATCATAGAATCACTCAAGTATTCAATTATGATTCCTTTTGCGATTCTTTCACACTTTTTCAACTGACTAGTCAGTTCTTGTGGTGGCTATTCTTCTAACACTCGCAGTGCATTCACTTCATCGATTCATTTCTGTTCATTATTTCAATAGTAGCATATGTGATATAATATCTGAGCGCACATGGTGTCCACTAATGCAAATTTTTGTCAAACAATGTCAAATTTAACCAAGGTTTTCAAACTAAAAAATCTGCCCGCTTCGCGGGCACATTCTCATCGCGCGCTTCGCGCGCGGCTCGCTTCGCTCGCAAGTTTGAGCGCGCCTAGGGCGCGCACCTGTTGGATCTCGCGCTTCGCGCTCGATTAGGTATTCATCTCGCGCTTCGCGCTCGATGATATGGTTATCTCGCGCTTCGCGCTCGATAATGTGTTCACCTCGCGCTGCGCGCTCGGACACATTTACCTGACGATTTAAACTTGGTTCTTCTATAGGTTTTCGCACATCCTGTGCTCGCTATTGCGCTCTTCGTGGGCTAATACTCACGTAGTAAACTTCATCGTTATGACTTGCTTTTGGTTTAATTACGTCAGTTTTACATAAAAAGAAGAAATAATTTACTTAAGGTTCTATCGACCTTAAGGAACACATTCTCATCAAGACACTCGCGCTTCGCGCTCGATATTTGCTTTCAAAATCATGTAAACCTCGCGCTCCACGCTCGTTTATGTTCGTCGTATAATAGAAAGGCAAAAGTTTGAGCACGCTTGCGGCACAAGATTTGTTCGTCGCGCTTCGCGCTTCGTTGCTTCGACAACGACGACAACGACAGACAGACACCGACGTAAAAACTATTTTTTCTGACTCAGGGGGTCTCAAAACGTGGACATTTGATGGAATCCGCGAAAGTCATTTTTCACATAAAACCAATACCTTCTCATTAGGATGAGAATGTAAAAATACAAATTTTCAAGTACCGTGAGCATTAATGCTAGTTATTTTATTGTTTTAATTGTTAGAAATAGTATTGAGAATATGAAAACAATGAGATATTTTGAAAAAACACACACGAGATGAAAAAGAATATAAATAAGCAAAGTTTTGATGAGAATGTGCCCACTTATCGGGCTGATTTTTTCACTGTTAATGTAATTTTTACAAATAATACAAAAACTATACATCCTGTCAAAAAGTGACCAATAACAAATTTGTAGATCTTTTTTGAGTGCATAATTTTTGTTCAATCATTTATTGTCGTAACTTGCATAGTTTGTCCGTAAAATTAAATTTTTGGATTTTTCATTATTTTTTGTGCAATAAAAATGTGAATTTTCAATTTTTCAAGAAAATTCAAAAAGTCGTTATGATAGCCTTGTAGGACGTGCAAAAAGAAACACTTTTCTTGTCTCGACTTTTTTTCATATCGTGCGTTGTTTGGCTCAAAATGTTAATTTTCGTTTGTTTTTTTGGATTTTGAAAATCCTATAGCTCTGACAATTTTACTTTTATCGAAAAAAGTCATGAGGATAAATTGTTCGAATTTCCATGTGCTATGAAGAGCCGTAAGTAGAAATGTCAAATTTCGAAAAAAAATGGTCACAAAAATGTCAAAAATGCTCTAACTTTTCGAAATTTTGTCCAAAATAGCTGGCTGACGAACTCGTCCTTTCTTTCCACACTCTTGTGAAGTGTGCCATGGGGCAATCCAATCGGATAATTTTTTCAAATGTTATCGTGTTTACAGACTACAACGACGACAACGACGACAACGACGACAACGACAACGACAGACAGACACCGACGTAAAAACTATTTTTTCTGACTCAGGGGGTCTCAAAACGTCGACATTTGATGGAATCCGCGAAAGTCATTTTTCACATAAAACCAATACCTTCTCATTAGGATGAGAATGTAAAAATATATAGTTTTAGCTTCTCCGCATTTTTTCTCTATTATGTATTTATTCATCTATAAATAACAACAAAATTCATCCCGCTAGGTCATCCCTGTCAACATTTCTACGATTTTTTCACGAAATTTTTCACTTTAGCCCACTGTGGGTCGTTGTTCCCCGCTGTACTAACCTAAAATCTAACTCAAAATTCGTTTCAAAAATGTTATTAATAAGTCTAGTGTAAAAACTACTTGAATCGATGATATGTTTTTTATCAACTGTAATTATCGCTGTGTGCTTAAAAGCAGGAACACTGATATGACTACCCATCTCAAGGTCGTGAGACTTGGCCATATGAAACGCCAGGGGCAGCGCAGCCAGCATGGATGCCATGGAGAACTCCAGACACGTAAATTTCCAACCATGGAAATTCCATACATGGAAAAATGGACGTAAAGATAAAAAACAGCTATTAACTTGACAAGTGTGCAAAGTAGGCAATTTCCGATTAGTGAATCGGGGATTGCCTGCTTCTCACATGTCAAGTACAATACTTTTCACAGCGTGTCTGTTACATCCCGAAATTTTACAAAAATTCGATGTAACGCCTAGCTAGGCGCAACCCACCTTACTTTACGACTCCCTGGCGGACCGAACGAACGGAGCGGATACGCTACAGCGTATCCTTATAGTATCCACATCGTATCCTCTCCGTATCATGCAAGAAAAACTGATTAAAAAAGGAAGATGAACATTTCACTTATTGCAATTCGGATTCTACGTGAAATTTTGCGTTAGAAGGTCACGGAGTAATCGCAATAGTTTTTCTTGCAACATTAAGAACTTTCAAAAAATATAATACTTATCGATAACGTGGACTGAAGGCGACTTCAAACGCATCGTCGACGGATAAAGCCTATGAACTGCTACTGAATGACGATGCGTTTGAAGTCGCCTTCAGCGCACGTCATCGATGAGTATTATATTTATTAAAAGTTTTTAATGTTGCAAGAAAAACTATTGCGATTACTCTGTGACCTTTTACCTCAAAATTTCACGTAGAATCCGAATTTCAACAAGTGAAATGTTAATCTTTCTTTTTTAATGAGTTTTTCTTGCATGATACGGAGAGGATACGATGTGGATACTATAATGATACGCTGTAGCGTATCCGCTCCGTTCGTTCGGTCCGCCAGGGCTGTCAGGCTAATTCCATTAACTACAAGCCATAGCGTTACCGATCTTCTCTGAGTTCAAACCTAGGAATGGTAACTGCACTACGGTCGGTAAGAATGAGACCACAAGATACTTAAAGTATTACCATGACGAGATAAGAAATCAGACAACACCGATAACTTAGCATATGTTCGGTTAATAAGAGATTGTAATTACAGACTCTACCGTTATAAAATAATTAAGTATATTTAATAACATACGAATGTATGCATATTCCTAATAATCCAATAGCAAAGTTAGAACTAATTATATGGAACATGGATACACGCGTATGTCTAAATTAAGGTAATAATTTATCGACATATTGTCATATTACTGTTACTGCTGAAGTATAAACCACCTAGTGGAGAAACATGCGTATAGTCAGACAAGACGGTAACCGAAAGTGTCTGATTAAACGCATTACACATAATTAAGTTAGTAAGTAGTAGAATTCATATTCTTGAAAGGTCAAGAGTCGAGATGCACGACCGCTGTCCACGGTTGCTGACGTTAGCATAAATCATTCAACGTTTAATAGTATTAGTTACCCACTAGCATGGCTCACAAACATTGTGCGGAACTAGATACGAGTAATATTATTAATAAGAACGTGCCGATTTCAAAAGTTAGAAACGTGCCGATTTCAAAAGTTGGAAACGTGCTGATTTCAAAAGTTCGATCGCCCTATCCCTAGCATGGAGAAACCATCATATATAAACCCCAGATACATCCTTGTCAATTATCTTACGTTTTCTGCAGTCGCACTGCTCACTTCGATCTACGGTTAACGAATCGCTTTGACAAAGTCGCGGCTTCTAACTCACTGTGACCGAAGAAACACTTTCAATAAGTCAAGTACTTTCAAGTTCAACTCAAAATAGTTAACGTGTTCGAGTCTCGAACCAAGTCCCCTCGGCTGAGACAATCGGTCGTTGTAGAGAAACTTTCCGAATAAAGTCAGCGGTGTTAACGTTCGTGAAAGGTCTCAATATTGAATTACTTTCAAGTATGTTCAAAGTCTCATCCGGTAAAACTCCGTCGGTGTTTTACAAACAATAAGGAGATACAACCGACAAAGCAACTCACTCTCTTGCCCTTTCAAGCATCGAAAGCATCATAAGTCTAATTCATGTAACTTTTAACTTTATTCTTATTCTTTACAATAAAACAATTATTGAAGCAACCATCTCTTACTCATTTTAAACACTGTACTCTGACACAGTCCGCGTAGGGCTGATAAGTGACACACAAACCCACAATCAAATAATTGGTCAGGTCTTACCAGCCTGACATAATCAGCACACTGGTCTCTCTCTTTTCCTATTTTCCATACTACCCTCGCCTATTGCTCGGGACGTGACATGTCTAAGGAAAAAGTTCGATTTTCGGAGTGAGATTCTCAATAAATAAGTTAATCTGTTCATTCATTTATTTCGATCACCACTGATCATAATAATCGTTCCCAGGAAAAAAGAAACGATTGAACTGGAGCGCCTTGAAATGTTTATCTTAAAATTCCAGATTGAGAAAGTTGCATTTCAATTGTTTTTTTGACTCTTTGAATTGGTCAGATATTAAATTTGCAAAGCCACATTCGGAAATGTACTCGTTCTATCGTTTTAAGACGTTCTGAATAGGAGAACATAACCTCAAAAAACTAACTTAAGTTCAATTGGTGATTTACGATTCACAGAAGAAACGCATGAATCGTTTCAAGTTCTCAATGAAATGGAGTTTGAAGGATGTCGAAGTGGATGGTAAAGTGCAGATTCACTTTAAACGAAACGAATCTGCATCATACAATTGATGATTTATGAAGTCCGATGAATTGTATAATGCAGATTGCGCTCTTCATTATTGAATTGTAGTGAATCGGAATTGGGTGCGAGTAAATTTGAATAGTGAAGTGCAGATTGGTTAGGAACTTAAATTAATTGGATTTTGAAGATTCAACAATGTCCATCATAAGAAACCTATCTTATAAATATTTAAATAAAATAATAAAATAAAATATATTTAAATAATTCAATATACATATTTAAATTGCAATAAAATTTACATACATTTGTGCAAATTATTCTACAATTAGACTGTAATTTCACGAGCAGTGTATTTTAAATTACAACGCACAACCTGGTAAATTTACCAATGTCGATCCGAAATTCACGATCTACTCCAATTTCACCCCATGGATCAGTATGCATACTTTTATGTCTGACGATGGAAATTATTCGATCAGGGTGGCACGTAATGAATTTACGTCAGTAAATAAATTTAAATTTAACACTTTTTTTGTAAAATTGCAGTATCTAGCATAATTTCACACATGGGTAGTATTTTTACGTCTTGGCATCCTGAGAAATTACAAACAGGACTCAAGACATAAATCGACAATCCATTGACAAACTGACAGAAAGAGATGGCGCGTTGGACTTCATCATAAAATTACGACTCAGAGCCTCTAATATTGCTCTAATAGTGATGAGTTCTATGTGAATAAAAAAAATGGGTTTTTTATTCAAAACGATACCTAAGAAATGTGATATGCGCTTCATTTATCCTGCTAGAGTGTTTAAAATTTTATAACCTCACGAACATAACCTCAAAATTGAAATGTGGTCCTGGAAATTTACGTCCTGCATTTCAGAGTCCTGCCATTCAGAGGTTTACAAACGAACGTTTTGTCTTCAAATTCTAATGAAATAATTTTAGGAGACATTTTTGAAAGGCATTATTACGATTAGCCGTCGTTTTTCAATCGATAACGAAATATTTTTGGTGAATCGTAAAATAAACACTTCTCCGATTCATTGGAACTTCTATCCTACCGTTAGCAATCTGCCATTCCAGTTTAAGATACACATTTCATACGACCTGAAATACGATTAAAATCGTGTTCAATCGTTTCTTGTTTCCTGGGTTGTTAAAATTCTTCATATTGAATATAGTTAATATCATATCATATCATTTTAGTTTTCATTGTGCTTTACTTCACGTAACAGAGTGAGGTTAAAAAACGACGATCAATGTAAGTCGTATTTTCTATACGTCACATTACATTGTTCCTTTGGCTACTTTACAACATCTAGAGGTGTAAAGTAGCATACTTTACAAACTCTAGAGGTGTGAAGTGAGAAGCTCAGAAATCGGCAACTTTTCCGGAGTCTACAAAGGCACGGAAAATCGAACTTTCCGCAGACGAGCTGTGAAAAATAATTTACTTTTGCTTCAAAAATATATCTCTTGTGTGGGTTTACTAAGTAACTGACCTTTGATGAAGAATTCGAATTTCCAAATTTGCATGGGCCGTTATCATGGACTTGTAAAATTTTGATGTTTATAGGCTGGAATTTATTGTTCTCGAGTTGTCGCTCGACAGGGGGTGGACGCCGAGTCCTTCAGTCTGGGCACAGGATTTCCCCCTATGGTTAACGTTATTTCCACTCATTTTGGTTACTTTGATAATACATATACCTGGGTCAAGAACAGAGACACAAATAGGCCAGAGTCCTCAGTTTGAGCTTGCATTATGCACTGAGAACATCTCTTTTAAAATCAAAATGTGTTAATTATTTAATGACGGACTGGCGTGGGGTAGCGAAAGGATCACATTGAATCGTGTCACAGTCGACGAACAGGACATCAGAACATATATCACGATGATTATAAAACCACCTCCAAATACCTGTTGTCGAACTCAATCCAAAAACTAAGAGTCCTTAAGGAAACTTTCACTGGAAGCCGGATCCCAGCAGGCACTCCTTTTGAACCCAAAAAAGATTTTGGGTTTTTATAGAAAATTGGAACAAATGTAGCATCCAGAAGCTACGACCACGATCGTTCACCGAACGATCGAACCCGACGCAACCGGAGGTGATACGTCGTCCGACTCGTCACTCCCCACAACACCAGAAGTTGATCGAGTCGGGAAATCACTAAACAAGCACTCAATGCACAGAAGGTGACGTTAACTTTAATTTAAGGACTTAACCGCCCGAACCGTCCACAAGCACGACTGGACCTTGAACCGTTGAACCACCCGATCACTGGCCACACTCGCCTACACCTAGGTGAATACTAAAAAGCCAGAAAGAAGGGGTACAAGTCTCAACAGGGGAGCTTCACACCACCACTCGACTCCCCACTCCCACCAAAGGGAAAGAGCCTGAAACTCAAAGAACAGAGAGAGACCCTCAAGGAGAAAGAGCACTGGGCGAAAAACATTTTACTAACAATGAAACCTTGAAGGTCGCTCAAACAAGAATAACAACATCAAATAAATTATTGACAAAATGGTTGAGCAAAAAGCGAAGTGATTGTCAGAAACGAATGTTAGAAAAAGAGAAGAAGTTGAAGGAGAAAAACGTGATTAAAAAAACGCAACTTTCAGACAATTTTTTTTTCGTAAGAAAGGTGATAGCTTTAGCTCTTGTTATAATAGTCAGAATAAAAATTGTGATTTCGAAAATGTGAGTGAAAACAACTTATGAAAAGAAAGAAAAAAATATCTCAGGGACCTTCCTTAAATTACGTAACATCGAGACATTTTATTACGATTTGTTACGGCAGGGGGGAGCGGGTCTTTCACTCATGTCAGTAAATTTTGCAAATTTGCAAAAACTTTCTCCTGAAGATTATCTTTTTTGTTATAAATGTTATGATTTCGTTTAAAATTAAACAATTTTTTTTAAAAAGATATAATTTTTTTGCAAATTAAACTGTTTTGTTAAAAATTCGTCTTTTCGGTTAAAAATTTGACTTTTTTCGTATGATATGGACCTTTTGTTTAAAATTTATATTTTGTTGCTGATAAGTCAACTGAAAAATTTTGTGGATGAAAAATATTTTTTCTGAAAATTTGTCTTTTTAATTTGAAATTTCATCCTTTTTTAGTACAAATATTGCATCTTTCTTGGACAAAAATGCAACTCTTTTGTTGAAAATTCAACAATTTCCTAGAAAATTTACTTTTTGTTTAAAAATTTGTATTTTTCTGTAGAAAAGTTTATTGACATCCTTTTGGATGAAGATTCAATTTCTTTTTGGAAATTTGTCTTTTTGATTTAAAAATTCACCTGTTTTAGTAGAATTTTCATTTTTCTTAGATAAAAACGCAACTGTTTGGTTTACAATTCAATAATTTTGTTGAAAAGTCATATTTTTTGGTTGAAAATTCTGCTGTTTTGTTGGAAAATTAACTATTTTGTAGAAAATTTACTTTTTGGTTAAATTTATTATTTTGGTGTTGAAAAGAGAAGTGCAATCTTTTCTGGATGAAAATTCAACTATTACAAATTTTTTATATTTTTTCATTAAAAATTCATCTGTTTTAGTACAAATTTCATCTTTCTTGGAAAAAAATTGAACTATTTGGTAGAAAATTCAACTATTCCGTTAAAAATTCTTCCTTTGGTTGAAAAAATTCATCTTTTTGGATGAAAAATTCAATTTTGTTCGTAGAAACTTATTCTTTGTTGAAAAATTCATATTTTGATCTTGAAAAGTCAACTGGAATCTTTCCTGTATAGAAATTCACCTATTTAAAAAAAATCTGTTTTCTTTATAAATGGAAAATTCATTTGTTTTAAGAGAAATTTAATCTTTTCTGTATAAAGATGCAACTATTGGGTAGAGAATTCAACAATTTTGTTAGAAAGTCATCTGGGTGAAAATTCGTCTTTTTGGATTGAAGATTTAATTTTTTTCGTAGAAACTCATTTTTTGTTACAAAATTCATATTTTGATCTTGAAAAGTCAACTGGAATCTTTCCTGTATAGAAATTCACCTATTTAAAAAAAATGTGTTTTCTTTATAAATGAAAATCCGTCTTTTTGGATTGAAAATTCATTTTTTTTCTTAGAAACTTATTTCTTGTTTAAAAATTCATATTTTGATTGTGAAAAGTCACCTGAAATCTTTTTAAACAGAAAATTCAACTATTTTTTTTTAGACTTATCTTTTTGATTTATAAATTCATCCGCTATGGTAGAAATGTCTTTTTTCAAATGAAAATGCATCTTTTTGGTTAAAAATTATCCTTCCTTGCTTGAGCGTTCAACTATGTTATTTGGAAGATATGGTTGAATCACTTTGTTGAGAAATAGTTTTTTTTTTAAGGGTTATATTTTTAGTTGAAAATCCATTCATTTAAATAAAAATACAAACCTATTTATCTGCGGGAATGTTGTACGAAGAAGAACGTTCTCATTAAAATAAACAAAAACTAAAGAAAATTGTTTTATCCCCCCCCCTCCTCCCTCCCCCTTTACAATCTCCAGACATGCAAAATATTGGCTGCGCCGGCCCTGTGAAACGCTGAGAGCAAAAGCGAACGAAAAAAAAAACGTACGCAGAAGCGAAGTAAAAACGCGCACGAGCAAATACGACATAAGAAAAGGCGAGAGGAAAAGCGAGCCAAGAATGAAGGGGAAGAGTTCCCCCACTTTGCCTCGTGTGAAGCCGAAAATGCACGAGCACGAACACGAGGGTCGGGCCGAGCTCGCACAACTTCACGATTCGGTTTCGTTGGCTATTAGGAGGTTTGTGTTAATTTTTGTTTTCAAAAATTCACACCTAAAGGAAAGACTTCAAACACATGTAACGAAGTTTTAAAATATTTGATGATTATGACCTCTCGGAATTGTTATGGAATGTTTTAGACTAGCTGCTTCTACAGAGTATACATTATAAGAAACTGAAGGTTTATACGGTTCAAATATATTGTACATTGTATATGGAATTTTAAAATTAGGTTAATAATATCTATCACTTTTAAGTGGTTTCATTTTTCATTATTTATGTTTTACTTTTTATTTTTCAATCGATTCTAAATATTGTAAAGTTAAAATGATAATAAATAATTATTATTTTTAATTTATTGAAATGATCAACATTTTTACTGTATGCTTACCTCTGATAATTACCTTTCTTTTCTTGCTATTCTAGACCATTATCACAACTTTGAGGATTTTAAGAGAAAAAGCCGAAAAATTATTAACTTGACCTCATATGCTTTCTTAATATATAAAAATTTTACAAAACATTCAATGTCGTAAAATATTTATCTCATCATTACAAAATTTAGTTTTTACAATTTTGCTTTAATTGTGATATAATTGCAATTGGAAATTAATTATGAATGATTGTAAAATGAATGCAAAAAAATTTATTTTATGAAGAAACATCTCATGATTTTTGAAGCACAAAACACATTTTTCGTTGAGAATTAACCTTTTCGCCTGAGAATTAAACTATTCGATTGAAAATGTTTTTTTTTGTTGTTCAAATTTTAATTTGAAACATCTGAAATCTTAGAAAATATTTCGAAATTTTTGTCAAGAATCTTGGAAAACTTATGTTTATATTTACATTTACAACTTTATTTTAATTGTAAAATAATGTTAATTTTAGTATTTTAATAACTAATGAAGATATTTTTCCTTGCTTCTGCCCTTGGCGGGTCAAATATGGTACAAAAAACGGTCCTAAAATTGCAAATAAAAACTGTACTCTGTTTACATTAATTTTAAAAAGTGAAAAATATTAATATTTTAAAAAGTGAAAAATATTAATACTTTTTATATATATTCCTGAATTTTATTTGAATATGATATACATAGACTTTTATTTAAGAAAATTCTTGTAAATAGATCGTCACTTTTGAAATTACGTGACATTTTGGCACCATCATTGACCTTACGGAATAGATTTCAGGAATGAAATTATAAAAATATCTTCATTTTTTTTTATACCATTAAGCCATTTCATGATTTTTTTTAGAAAATCCCACACATTTATTAATACAACTCATTTTCACGACACCGTTGAGGTAGTATTATGGGATATTTCTTTATAAAATAAATTTCGTTCAGTTTATTTCACAATTATTTACAATTGATTTCCAATTATAATTATTTTACAATTAAAACGAAATTGTTAAAATAAATATAAGTTTTCCAAGATTCTTGACAAATGGTTCGAAATATTTTGTAAGATTTCAGATATTTCAAATTAAAATTTGAACAAAAAAAAAACATTTTCAACCAAATAGTTTAATTTTAGGAATAGGGTTTATTCTCAACGAAAAATGTGATAATTGTTATTTCAATAAAAAAATTTATTTTGAATAAAAAACGGTTGAATTTAACTTTGAAGAAATGAATTTTCACCAAAATAAATAAATTGGCAAGTACAAACGGTTTTTAGTCAAGAAAAAGGGAAAATTACAACCAAATTATAATTTAAGCAAAAAATAATTCTCTTCAAAAAATAATACAAAATAAAAATTTCGAATAATTATTTATTCTTCAAGTTTTGAATATTTCTGTGTGTCAATCAAAATTTCAACTAAATATATAAGTTAGAACTAAACAGTTGAATTTTCAACCAAAAAAGATGAATTTTCAACCCAAAAAGCTGAATTTTCAACGAAAAATGTAATAATTTATTTTTCAATGAAAAAAGTCTAATTTTTATATAAAAACAGTCAAAATTAACTTTCAAGAAATGAAATTTCAACCAAATAAATAAATTTTCGAATTAAAAATTTTTTTAATGAAGTAAAAAGAAAAATTTCAACAAAATTAGAATTCAAGGTGAAAAATATTTTTGTATAAAAAATAAAAATTTCGAACAACTGTTTATTTTTTAACTTTTTTTTGTTTTTATTTTGAGCTTCGGGGTCGTGCATAAATTACGTAACGCAATTATCCGACAATTTTGCCCGCCTCCCCCTATTTAACGCTTTTTCCGACTTTTCCCTGTATTTTTTCACCATTATGTAACACTAAGCTAGACCCCCCGCCCTCCAAAAAGTGTTACGTAATTTATGCACGACCCCTTGTATAAATAGAATTAATAGGATTCTTGAAGAAATTTCACAAAATTTTTCAATATTTCAGATATGTGAAATAAAAATTTCAAAATAAAATATAATTATCAACCAAACACTGAGATGTTTTTATAATTTCATTCCTGGAATCTATTACCTTAGGTCAAACATGGTACAAAAATGTCATGAAGTTTAAAAAATGAACAACTATTTACAAGAATTTTTTAAATAAAAATTAATGTGTATCATATTGAAATAAAATTAATTTATACAGAGTACAGTTTTAATTTGAAATTTCACGACGGTTTTTTGTACCATACTTGACCCTATCAGGGCAGAATCAAAGCAAAATATTCTGAAAATATGTTCATTAGATATTAAAATACTACAAAGACCCACCTTTAGCATAATTACTCCATTAGTATATTAATTAGCATAATTGCTCAATTAGTATTCAAAGTATTGAATGTGCAAAGTGAAGGAAGAAAAGAAGTCTAGATATTCGACAGCTGATTCTTTATTCACAAGTTGGAAAAATTATTAACTTAAGTTATTCAACAAATTTGGCACAAACATCTATCAATTTAATCTTACATAATACTTTTTCACTCTTCTTCGTTATCACTAACACCGCTAGCTAAACCGTAGTCGATGGTTTTGTCATCTGTGTTCAACCCTTCATAAAATGACCTACATCCCGCAGGAATGAATTCCATCAAGTCCATCAAATCGTCATACTTGGCTTTCGTGATCGGTTTTCCGAACGGAAAAAGGTGGACCAAACTTGTGTTGATGAAATCGTCCTCGCTGACTTTCCTTTTTTGGATGTCCAAAATTTTGGCGTTTTCGCCATACTCTTCCACATCGTATTGCATTTCTATTATAAACGTTTTTTCTTTCCGGTAAACTAGCGATCGGCAAAGCAGCCAGTTGATGTAAAAAACATCGATCACAGCTGTTGTAGCTGTGCCCTGATAGAAAAAAAAAATTGCGCGATGATGTCGACGTTGCTTGAAGCTAGAAAATGTTTTAGCATCAACGCAACTTTGATATTGCAGTTCTGGCCTCCACAACTGTCCGAGTACAGGATCATTTTCTTGACTCCTGGTTGAAGCCGGGTTGTCAAGTGAATCAGTAAACAAGAACCAATTTCCTGACCACCACGAGAAGCCACATTTTCTGTCCAAACATACATATACCCTGTAACAGAAAATTCCAAAAACTTATTAGTGACGTGATGTTTAAAAGAATTTCTATTTTCAAATATATTCAGTTTTTTCGGATTCTGAGGTCTCACTGTTTTCGTGTACAAAAAAATATATAGGGGAGAGTCGGATAGTACCGGACACTTGAGCGTTTTCAGTAATAATTTAGCTGATAGTGATCAAAATATTAATATAGAAGATTAGTTATGATATTTCAATAGTTTTCTAGTGTTTTAAAACAGTTTTCACGAATGTTGTCGATTTTTTTTTTAATTTTATGCCTTTCTTCTGCACTTCATCATAAATGCACAGGTTGTATGTCCATAGTTGTCGTTTGTAAAAAGTGCTGTTGACGGACAGGAAAGGTGTTGCGAGGGCCTTTTGCAAATCAAAAGTCAAAACAGCGATGTCAGTCCCTCCCATAGCGACGTCATCTTTGAACTGGGCCTGTATTTGCACGCTCGAAAAAAATAAAGTTGCTCGCGCGAAGTTCTAATAGCAATGAAAACTCTCTTTTGGGAGTCAAAAACACTCCCCTGAAGTTTCATTAAAAAAAATTCCTTCTGTCTCCGCATCGTAGATACAGCTAAAAATCACAAAAAACGAAGACTTCTTCAAATTTTACCAGGAAAAATTTTTTTTTTAGATTTAAATTATCAATAAAAATAGTTCGAAGCAAGACGATTTATACCTGTATAGCTATAATTCCATAATAATATTTTTTACCCTCCCTAATTGACTTTGAATGTTCAAAAAATCGAAAAAAGTCTACTTTTCGCTATTTTCTTAGACTCATGGTAAATTTCTGGACTATTTGACCATATAATGTGTGATGTAAGTTAATCAGAATGTATTTTTAATATGTTGCAACAATAATATATAAGGAATGTTGACATTAAAATCATTTTTTTTTACCTTGAATTACAAAAAATATTTAAAAGTGATATATTGCTCTTTATTTGACAATAACATTAATTTTCGGTACATAAATTATCAGAAAAAATAGTTCGAAGCAAGTTGGTTTGTATTCACATAGCAAAAAATGATTCAAATATTGTTCACTCTACCTAAGTGACCTTGAAAATTCAAAATATCGAAAAAATCTAATTTTTCGCTATTTTCTTAGATTTACGGCAATATTTTCGATTATTTGACCATGAAAGAAGAATAATGCATTTTTAATATGTGACACCAATAATATATGCAGAATGTCGATATTAAAGACGTTTTTTTGATATTGGATTACGAGAAAATATCTAAAAGTGATATATTGCTCTTTATTTCACAACAACATTAATTTTCGGTATCTATATAAGGTAAAAATGTTTTCATGTGTACCTAAATTTACACTTGTACAGTGAGCAGGTAACTTGAATAATTCTTATCCGGCCAGAATAACGTAGAGGATTAAGAAAAACCCAGAATTCCATTTTTTCGCTATTTTCTTAAAGCTATATGACTTATCAACTATATGACCATCATACCATCAAATTGAATTGTGGGTTTTTTTTTCAATCCTCTACGTTATTCTGGCTGAATAAGAATGATTTAAATTAGCTTTTAACTATAGAACTGTAAATCTAGGTATACTTGAAAACATTTTTACCTTATTTGGATACCTAAAATTAATTTTGTTGTGAAATAAAGAGCAATATATCACTTTTAGATATTTTCTTGTAATCCAGAATCAATAAAAATGATTCTAGTATCGACATTCTGCATATATTATTGGTGTAACAGATTGAAAATACATTATTCTTAACGTATATCAGACATTTCATGGTGAAATAGAAGAAACTAGCTGTGAATTCGATTTCGAGTATTTCCACTTCGTTTGTATTTATAATTATATGGTGCTCATTTCACGAGCACTTTGCTTCCCGTTAGCAAATGTATTTGCTTCCTCATAGAGGAAGCATTAGTTATTTTTTTCAATAATAGACAAACCAAAGTCTTCATTTTGCTCAATTTACAAATAGAAATTTACTAAAAATGAAAAATTACAAAATAATCCAAAAAATGTTTTAAATACAAAGACAAATCAGACAAATCAAATCTTGCGTTCGAAATAATGATTTTTTGAGCTGGAAAAGGGAAAGGAAAAGTTCTGTCGCACCCTATCCCTTTCCCAGCTTTATGATTTCTTCACAAAAATTGTCATAATATTACTCTATTTGAAAATTTATGATCAAAAAGTCTTTTCTATTCATGCATCAACTTTAAATTATGTCGATGAAAAGAACTTCCCTAATCTTCAATAAAGTGTATTATTATTATTATTATTATAGATCATTCGATTTGCCTCGAATCAAGAGATTTTTTCCGTTCTTGCACCAATTTTGAATTATGTTACTGAAAAAAGTTTTACTATGAAAAACCGTGTTTTCGAATATTATGCAATTTCACAATTTCCATACTCTTCAATGAAATGTATTAATATTATAGGTCAATCGATTCGTCTCAAATCAACACATCTTTTCTGTTCTTGCATGAACTTTGAATTATGTTGATGAAAAAAGTTTTACTATAAAAAAACGATTTTCAAAATATATAAATTACCATAACTTCCCTACTCTTTGATAAAATGTATTATTATTATACGTCAATCGATTCGCTTCGAACCAAGGAATCTTTTATATTGTTGCATCAACTCTGAATTATGCTAGTGAAAAAAGTTTTACTATAAAAAACCGATTTTCAAAATATATAAATTACCATAACTTCCCTTCTCTTCAATAAAATGTATTAATACTATAGGTCAATTGATTCGACTCGAATCAACACACCTTTTCTGTTTTTGCATCCACTTTAAATTATGTTAATGAAAAAAGTTTTACTATAAAAAACCGATTTTCAAAATATATAAATTACCATAACTTCCCTAATCTTTGACAAAATGCATTATGATTATAGGTCAATCGATTCGTTTCAAACCAAGGAATCTTTTGTATTCTTGCATCAACTCTGAATTATGCTAGTGAAAAAAGTTTTACTATAAAAAACCGATTTTCAAAATATATAAATTACCATAACTTCCCTAATTTTTGATAAAATGCATTATGATTATAGGTCAATCGATTTGTCCCGAACCAATGAATCTTTTATATTCTTGCATCAACTTTGAATTATGCGAATGACAAAATTTTTAATATAAAAAACCGATTTTTGAAATATTATTGAGTGCTAGAAAAAAATGCAATGAATATTTTTAGAAATCCTTCGGTCAGTTTCAAGATATTAGTGAGGAAAATAGGCTCTCCGAATTTCATCAATTTATCTGCAACCGTTTTCCAGTTATCGTGTTCACAAAAAAGCGTGAGATCCACACATCCACACACACACACACACACATCCGGACAATTGCTTAGAACTTTGTATTAGACGTTTTTAAATTAGGGAGGGTTTAATTAAATGAATTTAAAAATTTTGAAAAATGTCACCATTACAAAGCTTCCTCTATGAGGAAGCAAAAATTGCCGCAACTCTAAGAAAATAGCGAAAAAGTCGGTTTTTTCGATATTTTGAAATTTGAGCTATCTGAGTAGAAACCGACTTGCTTTGAACTATTTTTTCTGATCATTTATGTAACGAAAATTAATGTTATTGTCAAATAAAGAGCAATATATCACTTTTCAATATTTTTTGTAATTCAAAGTCAATTGGGGGGGGGGGGGGAAATATTTTAATGGAGTTATCGCTATACAGGTATAAATCGACTTGCTTTGAACTATTTGTATTGATAATTTAAATCTAAAAAAAAAATTTTCCTTTTCAAATTTGAAGAAGTGCTTCGTTTTTTGTGATTTTTAGCTATATCTATGACGCGGTGACAGAAGGAATATTTTTTTTTTATGAAACTTTAGGGGAGTGTTTTTGACTCCCAAAAGTAAGTTTTCATTGCTATTAGAACTTCGCGCAAACAACTTCATTTTTTTCGATACGCCCTAACTGCCCAATGTTCCTGCTGCAATTGTATGGTGTTGTCTCCTTGTTCCAGAGAAAGAAGAGGGTTTTTGTAGAGTCGCTTTGAAACTGTCGCACGTTTTGCACGTATCTGTATGTCGTTGTTTAAAACTAAGATTGTAGTCTGTGTGAAAAATTTATCAGAAAATGTGGTTCGACACCTGAATCAGACCCTCTTCTAGGCACCACGATGTATACAAACCGAAGAGTTTTTTCAGATTCAAATCATGAGCGAGATACTTTTTTGGGACGAATATCTTCCATAGTGCGATTCGCACTTGGGAATTTTATTGATGAATCTATGGACCCCATTTCTGGCATCGGCACTGGTTTTGTTTGGTGGTGTTGATCTTCCATGCCTTTCAGATGCACTTGGGTTGGGAATTACGGATTTTATCGCTCTGTACACTCGTGACGGCGACACTTGGTACAAACCAAGAAAAGACTTTTTGCAAACTTTGTGCGAAACTTCTTGCCCATCGAGCAACTTGTATTCGGTCTTGATCTCCCTCTTCTGCAGTGGAATAATAGGCAAAAACTTTTCTTCATTTTTGTTGTTGATTGGCGACGCCGTAGTCCAAGCACGAAGAATCAAAGTTTTTTGGGTCGCGTCCGAATTCTCATAAAATGCGATGAACAGTTCCTGCTTGTCTATGTCTATTTTTTCTGAACAGGAAATTTCGCATTTGCATAATGTTTGAGCCTTGAACTTTGCAGTTTCGATTATCCTCCCCGATTTTGTTCGCCTTTCCAGCCCTCGTTGTACGTTCTGTTTATTTATTTGCCTTTGGTGGTTCTGAGCTTGCCTTTTTCTTTTTGTTGATGAAAGTGGTTGCAGTGGTTGAACAATTTCTGCAAAAAGATGCAAATTACATTGAAATATTCAAAATCTCATAGAAATTTCCAGTAGAGTTAAGAATTCTTCAAAAACTGAAATGTGCTCTTAAGTTTTTTAAAATATCCAAAATTTGAAACTTTCACTGTTTCAAACTTTCAATATGCGAAAGCTTCAAAACTTATACAACTTTAAAACTTTAAAATTGCCGAAGTTTTAGAACATTCTGAGTTCGAATCATTCAGAAACTTGTGAAATTCTAGGACCTCAGAACCTCAGAACCTTTGAACTTTTATATTTATCGAATGTTTGGAAAATTATTAAATTACAGCTTACAAAGCTCTACATTTCAGACTTTAATTCTAACATTTCTTGAGCTCAAAAACTTCCAGAACTTCCGAACTATTCAACTTCTTCAAAACCTTTTGCGAAGACTTATGTCATAAAAACTTCAGAATTCAAATGTCACTGAAAAATCAATATCCGGTAATTTAAAAACTAATAACATTTCTGAACATCTAAATTCACAAAGCTCCACAACAGTCAGAGCTTGAATTTTCTACCAAAAATCTTCAACAAAATCCATGAAATTCCTACTAATAAAAGATCAATTTTTCACCAATTAGTTGAATTTTGAAAAAAAGACCAGTTTTCAACCAAAAATAGAATTGTTAAATTTTTATTTAACAAAAATTTATTTTCCACAAAAAAAGATTGCAACCAAAGTGATGATTTTTTCACTAAAATGATGGATCTTTAACTGAAATAAACGAATTATAAACCAAAAGAATGATTTTTAAACGAGAATATTAATTATAATTAATCTAATTGATCTATCTACCAAAAGATACGAGTCTTAAATGAAATACATGCATTTTTAACTAAAAAAGACCAAATTTAAACCAAAAATGGAATAATTGAATTTGCAGTTAAAAAATTAATTTTCAACCAAAGAGATGACTTTTCAACTAAAAAATGATTGAAATAATAATTTTCATAAACAAAAAAACTAATTTTCAACAAAATAGTTACATTTTCAACCAAAGAGATGAATTGCAAATTACAATGACGAATCTTGAAATGAAAAAATGCATTTTTAACAAAAGAGTTTAACTTTCAACGAATTAATTAAATTTTCTTTCCAAGAAAGATGAATTCTGAACGTCAAAGGTAGTAGTTCATATTTTCAACAAATTACATGAATTTTCAACCAAAAAGGATCAATTTTTAATCAAAAATAGAATAGTTAAAATATCAGTTGAAAAATTAATTTAAAAAAAATAAAAAAAGAACATCGAATTTTCAACAAAATAGTTAAATACAGTAATATCGTACTACTATTAAACATGGAAAATTAGTATTATATAATTTTATATTTCAATTAAAAAAAAAATAAACATGCTCTTGAAAAAATTATCTGGAACTTGAAAAAAAAATTTGTGCAATTGCAGAATAGGTGCGTCACTTCTGTTTTGGCTGGAATTTTTTTTCGGCAACAAACTATTAGAATCATTAACTGGACAATAAATGAAGAGATTTGATAAGGAAAAAGTTTCAAATTATTGTTACTTTTGTCACTACGATGTCTCAAATATGGGTCTGTCACGATATGAGACGAAATGACGCCCGTGGCCATCGATGGCAATCGAGATTTGTATTTCACAAAAATAAAAAATAGATATTTAATGGTCACAAAAATAATGTTGAATAAACCCCTACCTATTTCCAACGTCTTGTAGGGGCGGGAAGGCACCCCTTACACTGGTCACAAAAATAATTTTGGTCAAATCCCTACCCCTTTCCAACGCAAAGTGGGGAAAAAGTACATTTTTTTCTTCAAAATACGATTGCTGCTGAATTTTTTTTTCAAAGCTGAGAAAATTCTGGAGAGAATAGTGGAGGCCGATTCTGGAAAAAGATCTCCAGTTTTTTATAAATAAACAAATATATGGTCAAAAAGTGACAATTTTTTTAGTTTAGTCCTCTGGCTTCTTAAAAATAGAGTAAAAAGTTTCGCAATCAACTCAGTTTGATAGTGCAACATTACTATAAGATTATCGAATAGCGAGCAATAAACAAAAAAATGTATTAATAAACAAATAATTTGTTAAAAGTTCAGTCTCGCGATTTTCATCATTTTCATATTATTTTTCTCATCTTGTTAGTAATTCATCATATAACAGCACTATAATGGAAAAATTTCGTAATTAAATAATAACTAACAATAGTATAAACAAATTTCATCAAAAAATGTGCATTCAGCATGTGTTTTGAAGAAAAGCACCGTTTTTTCGGTCTGAACTTATAATTAGCTAGCTCGAGGCAGCTTTAATACAAGAGACAACTGAACAATATTATTTATAATTGTTACAAACAAATTTTATAACAAATAAAAAAAGGCCAGAAAAAATAATTTTTCATTATCAATTGAGTAAAAAATTCCTCACTTCCTTCAATTTGCCAAGGCAACGATACTAAAAGTTAATCCAATAATGAAAATTAAACAAACAAATTCTGAAGCAGGTTCTTCTTTCATTGCCAAAATATGACTCCAGGCTTCCATTTCACGTCTTAAGCAAGTATTGAGCTTCAGGATCTAGGAGAGTTACTTTCTTTTTCCATTGTTGCCTCTGATTTACAATTTTTGGGTCGGTTGAAATCAGCAATTTCCGTCCAATTTGTCGGAATTGGTCAATTGACCAATGGGGAGTGTTTAAAGTTTACACTTGTGAAAATAAATAATTTTGCCAGATCAGGAATAGTCAGAGAAGAATCGTGGAAGTTAATTAAAATTACAAGTTTTTATTCAATTGTCAGTAACTTGGCAGACTAAGACCATTTCAAAAAAACACCCAAATCACTCACTCGCAATTTTAGACATTTTTCAAGATCTTAGGTTCAATGTCTTTTTAAAGTCAATCATATTATTGATCCGAAATAGTCGGACAACGATCTGTCCCGATTCACAGATACTCGCACACTGTCTTTCTTAAACGGTAAGGCGCTCATCAACACACTCAAACTGAGAAATCACGTGACTTCAAGCATTCACTTAAATACTGAGGAAATATAACTTAGGTTTTAGAAATTGGCGATGTAGATAAATTTTATCATTTTCAATCGCCGAAAATCTCAAAGCAACGAAACATTACATTTTTAAACATACCGCCCACCTCGTGAGTGGTAACTGCAGGAAAAAAAGAGAGAAAAACAATAAGTGCTTGATCGATTATTTATCACGATACAAAAGCCGCCCGCCGTAAAGAAATAGTATAAATATAACTAGAATTTAATAGTCTTAGCCGCCCGCTATAATCCACTAAGTTTACAAAATAATTTCCTTTAAATCTAATGAATAACAACATTTTAAATTTCTATTATTTCTTTCGCTCTGACAGGTAAGAGACAAATCTGAGTAATCGGACGTTCGCATTCTGAACTGGCAGTTTTTTTCTCGAACAGAACGTACAACATCGTCCTTTCATTTGTAGCATTAAATTATATGACCTAATAACCATCTAGAGGGCGGTAACGAATAATGCTTTATAAGAACGATATCACCGATCACAAGATTTAACTCTTTGTTGAACCATTTGTAGCGTTTGTGTAAAGACTGTAAATAATCAACAGCCCATCTTCTCCAGTAAATCTCTGACATTTTTTGTACCAACTGCCATCTACTTAAACGATTTTCCGAAGTAAATTTGAATGAAGGTTCTGGAACGCTGGTCAAAGGGGCTCCAATCAGAAAATGTCCAGGCGTAAAGTAGGAGAAGTCTTCAGGATCATTCGAAGGAGGCGAAATAGGTCCAGAATTGAGGCAAGCTTCAATACGAGTAAGAAGAGTATACAAATCTTCGTAGGTAAGCGTATGAGCGCCTACAATTCGATTAATTTGGTGTTTAAAACTTTCAACTCCAGCCTCCCACAAACCCCCGAAATGAGGAGCGGCAGGAGGTATGAAATGCCAAGAAGTACCTTGAATTGCAAACTCATTATGCAAATTAGTATCCAGTGTAATATTCAAAAGGCAATTTTTTAATTCCCGGTCAGCACCGTGGAATGTTGTACCATTGTCACTGTACAAGTGTGCAGGTCTTCCTTGCCTTGAAGAAAATCGTTGAAAGGCGGCGAGAAACGCGGCAGACGAGTAATCTGAAACAATATCTAAATGGACAGCTCGCGTACAGCAACAAATGAAAAGCGCCACGTAAGTTTTGTAACTTTTTCTGCCCCGACCTGGAGCAAAGCGAACGTGAAATGGGCCTGCATAGTCCACACCAGAATGTGTGAATGGAAGATTTGGGGTGACTCGAAATTCAGGTAAATCCCCCATGAGTTGCTGAGACAGAGCCGCTCCCTTACGTGTACACTCAAGGCAACCTTTGATCAATCGTTTAACCAAAGATCGAGCTCCTAAAATCCAGTAACGCTGTCTGAGCGTATGTAAGGTTAGTTGCTGACCACCATGTAAAGATCGAAGGTGAGCATGCGTGGCGATGAACTCACTTATGTGGTGTCGAGGCAGAATAATAGGATGCTCCTCATCAAAACTGATAGGAGCATGCCGTAGCCTTCCACCTAACCTTACGAGATCATTGGAATCTAAAAATGGATTCAAACTTTCTAATATCGAGTTTTTTGCAATCATCCTATCTTCTTGTTTCAAGGCTTTTATCTCAAGAGAAAAGGGATTTGCTTGAACAAATTTAATCCAAAATATAACGGCTTGTTGGATTTCAATCGCATTGAGAGAAATGGTTGAAAATCTTACAATAGGCTGTTACGCGAAGCAATTTTGGCCATTTTGAGGAATGCAAAGCTAACCAAGGTGGGCCTTGCCACCATAAGGAATGCCTTAGCAATTTTTCGGGTGTGGGTCCCCGAGTAGCGCAGTCAGCCGGGTTATCTTTAGTAGAAATGTATCGTCATTTAGCGCGAGGTACTAACTCATGAATTAGGGAAACTCTATTGGCGATAAACACAAGCCAATTGGAAGGATGTTTTCCTAGCCAAGCCAGAACTGTTACAGAATCAGTGTGGCAGTAAACTGGTATTTTTTTCAACGACATAGTTTCTATGACGAATATAAGTGTCTTAGTTAGCAAGGCAGCCCCACATAATTCCAAACGAGGAATTGATACATATTTAACAGGTGCTACCTTAGATTTAGCCATTAGTAGGCAAACATGAACCTCCTTTGAATCTTCACTAAGAATTCTAACATAAACGGAAGCTGAATAAGCTTTTGACGAAGCGTCAGAAAAACCACGAAGCTCGAATTCAGAGTTTGTTTGTAACTGCCGTGTCCATCTCGGAACTTTAAGTGCTTCTAATTTTTCCAGCGAATCATGATAATTTAACCACTGAATTTTAAGATCATCAGGTAGTTTGTCGTCCCAGTCGAGTTTGCGAAGCCAAAGTTCTTGCATTAAAATTTTTGCCACTATTATGACTGGAGTTATCCAACCCAAAGGATCATCCAACTTGGCTATCAATGAAAGAACAATCCGTTTTTTGGATTTTCGACTAAAGAAAAAGTTACTTAAAAAAGAAATGAATCAGAGTTCGGGGTCATTTGCAGCCCATTTTCGCAAATCGAAACCGCGAGCTCCTAATAAGAGTGTTACTTGAGCTCGCGCCTTTTTAGCCTCAATCTGACTATCCGCACCAAACAAAACGTCGTCGACGTACGCGAGAGAACCCGAAACTGCCAATTGAGAAGTAACCGATGCAGAGTTGGATGGTGGTAACGAGGGATAAGACTTATAATCGTCAGAATGCAATAAGGAGTTATGTTTCCTACCACACTTATTACATTTGAATTTACTAGCACAATTATGATGTCGATGTCCACGCGTGAGACAATCATAACAGCAATGATTATTCGTCGCAACATCCCTACGCCTGTAAGCCGACAGAGCGTTGAATTGGTGGCATTTAAATAAAGAGTGATTCTCCTTACAAAGAAGACACTTTGAGCTAGAAGTTGCATTGTGGCTCCTAACTCCCGATTGTTTTGAAGCTCTGCTCTTTTCCTGAGAACTCGTGCCAGCTTTCGAAGCTTTAATGGCCTCCAAAATACGTATGCGAGTCTCCAAAAACGAATCAAGTTCCTGATAAGTAGGATAATCAGTATTAGAGTCAATATGCATCTCCCATTCCTTGAGAGTAGTAATATCAAATTTTTTAACCATTATAAAAACAAGTAAATCACTCCAATGTTCTGTTGAGCGTTCCAGATTTTTGAGAGCCGCCAATGACTCATTTGTTTTATTGCGTAAGTTTTTTAAGTCTTCCAGGATATTATTCGACACATTAGGAATATTGATAAAGGATAGATAGATAGATAGATAGATAAAATTTATTAAACAAATTCAGAAATGAGATACAAAAGAAATAGCACATAAAATAACTAAAATAAGATGTGATTCACACTAAAAAGCAAGTCTGCGCAATTCCACTTAATCTTCGCTCCTTGTAATGTGCCCGCTGGCTTTTACAAGGGGGTCTCGAGTTTACACTCGTATCAGAATAATTCTAAATTATAGCTATAAAATCTAAAAGAAGTAAATAACTAAAATGTTTGCAGGTGACGCAACAGATCAATGTACATAAAAAAGGTCAGTGTACTTAAAATCAGATTTTTACTCATTAATAAAAAATCGCGTGCGTCCTAAACTATGACCCAAGACAGATTTATGTGTAAACATCGTCGGTAAACGTTGACTGAAATTGAAATCGTACATAAAGCAAATAATAACGCACGCACATGTGGGAGTATAAAAATTTATTTTCTCTTATATATAATGTCGTGCAAAAGGTTCTGGACAGTTATTTTCCAATAGGATAATAATCCTAATCTAACAATGTAACAATAACCCTACTTTAATAATAACAAACTGTAGATTTTCTCTCTATTGACATATCCGGCATATTTTTCCGGATTTGAATGAACAAATAATTATTGTTTGAATAATAAAAACTTATTTACAAAATACTTGGAAACTCGTCCCTTATTAATTAAAAATAATTCTTGTAAAGAAAATCCGAAGGACACCGGTTTTAGTATGAATTTAATAGAGAACTACTATTTTGCATTTTTTGGGGTCACTTTCTAAGCATAATAACAATTCACAAAAATTTTATAACAAGTAGCTCTTTTCCCCATTTTTTTCTAAATCAAGCTTTTCCCTTTTAAAACCCCATGTTCATTTCAGAGGCTCGGTGGTACGGGTTAACTTCGACAAAAAAAAAGAAAACAAGAAAAATGTTAAGTTGATAAACTGTAAATATAAATTAAGTATTTATTTTTAAAATTTAACTGTAGTACGACTCTTAACAATAGAATTATAATAAAATTGATTTTATAAGACGATTCTGAATCTGTTTATAATTGAATAATTTATAGATTTTTACATTAAAAATTGAACTATTTCAATTTGAATGCCTTACGTAATTAATTAAATGTATGCATCAGATTGGAACTTCAAAATCTTTTTTTAATTTTCAAAAACATTTCAATTAATATATTCATTATTTTAAAGTTTTCATTGTTTCATTTTTTTTAAGTTTTCATTTGTAAATGACATTTTTCATTTAAGATTTTCAAGAAACAACTTATAATCACTAAATTGTACTGTTTTTAAGTTCAAATTGTTCAAAAATGATATAATTTTCAACACTTAAAAAATTCATTGATTCATTCTTCAAACTATTTTATTTGGGACCGTACTTAAATTACGTAACAGCTTAAGGGGGAGGGAGGGGTCAAAAGATTTTGTTACGATTTGTTACTGAAAGGGGGGGGGGGTTCTTCATTCATGTATGTAACTTTCGGAAATTCACTAATTAAATAAGTATCTCGCAGAAATTGTGCAGAAATTTAATATGAATTCAACTTTACGCACCAAAGAAAACTGGTGAGTGAAAAAAGGAACCTAGCCAACAACAATTTTTTTTAATTCAGGAAAAAGTCAGGGATTTGGAAAAAAATCTTACAAAAGTCCGAGATTTAAATAACTTTAAATAACTGTCAAACCGAATAGATTTGAAAATTTTCAACTTTTATTTAAAATTATTTTATTCCGCTTATAAAAGATTCTAGGTTCAAAATGTTACAAATGTAATATTCTGGTTTTTGAATATTAATGGTCAGGGAAAATGAAAAAGTGGTTAGGGAAAAATTAGAGAATTTTTAAAATTAAGTTTTGCGGTAATCCTGATATAACATTCTTCTTAGTAATTTATTTGCTTTGTATTTATATTTCTTTTTTTGCCGTTGCTTCTTCCTGAAAATAATCTTTTTAGTTGTAAATTTTATTATTTGTTTGAAAATGCAACAGTTTTGTTCATCAATTAATCTTTTTGCTTGAAAATTCCACCATTTCGTAGAAAATTTACTTTTTGACAGAAATTCATATTTTGGTGTTGAAAAATAAATTTAAATGTTTTTTGGATAAAAATCCAACTATTTTTTGGAAAATGTATACTTTTTATTAAAAAATTCATCTATGTGAGCAGAAAATTAATCTTTTTTTGATAAGAATGCAACTGTTTGGTTGAAAATTCAACTATTTCGTAGAAAATTTATCTTTTGAGAAAAATTCACATTTTGTGTAGAAAAATTAATTTAAATATTTTTTCGATGAAAATTCAACTATATTTTTGAATATTTGTCTTTCTGATTTAAAAATTCATCTGCTTTAGTAGAAAATTGATCTTTCTTCGATGAAAATGCAACTGTTTGATTAAAAATTAAATAATTGTTTTAAAAAGGCATCCTTTTTGCATGAAAATTTAACTGCTATTATCGAAAAATCGTCTTTTTGGGTTGAAAATTCAAATACCTTCGTAGAAAATTCACTTTTTATTTAAACAGTTTTTTGTTTGAAAATTTTTTTTGAACCACTTTGTTAAAAAATAATTATTTCGTTGAAGATTCATATTTTTATTTGAAAATTCGTCTCTTTGGTTAAAGTTTGACTATTTAGTTGAGAACTGATTTATTATAATTGAAAATTTAACTGCGTGGGTAAAAGTTGAACTATTCTGTTGAATTTGTTTTTAATGAAGCTTTACCTCTTTGGTTAAAA